>WITN01000518.1:0-62570 GCA_015025155.1 Lactarius quietus
TGTGCATACCAAACACCGACAAAATGTACGTTGACTTCGTGGCAAAATGCTTTTCTGAACTCCTTCGCGGTAGTTGTATTTCCTCACTGAGGTTGTTTACTGTTCTAGGCATCAGTTTCATCATGAATAGGATGTGATGCAGCAGTATTTGCCTATCTATGGGTATTTCTTTCGAAGCTTTGGGGTCCATATACGTTTTGAAGGCACTATCGATCAAATGTCATTTTTGTTGATAATTGACTGGGGAACAAATCTGTCTCACAACGGAATCTGCTCATTATTGCCCATATGAAGTAAACCGACCTGTGTGGAGATAAATTCTTCACAAGACATTCAGTGGATGAGAAGGAGTACCTTTGTGATCATAGCTGCTAAAACCCTTGTGTTACGTGCAAGCTGCACGTGAGCCTGATGTAGGCGAAGAAATGGGTGAATGTGGTGACTTAGCAAACAATGTCAATCCAAGTACAAAGACTGGATATCGCCTCAATGCTCGCAGGCAGAGTGTGATCTTCTTTTGTAAGAGGGAGGGGCTGACTTGCCCAAATGAGAGGAGACTAGACCGGGATACAATTGAACCACTGAGAGTACAAGAAGTTCAAGCTATCGACGACATCAGTTGATAGCTTCCTTAATTATGGTACAAGGCGTCTGCCTTCATCAGCAAGACCGCCACTACTACTAACACTCGGTCATTGTACAGTCACTACTACTAACGCTCAGTCATCGTACAGTAATCACATCTGTCATCAGTCACTGGTCTGAGTAAGTATTAAGGAGCGACTCATCATCCTGCTTACTTGTGCTAAACATTACACCACCCTCTTCACAAGGGTGAGCGCCCATGCTCCACGACCCAATTGGGTACTGTGGTTAGTCCAACGTCTGTCTCGTGTTCGTCACGTACCCTCCTCAAGGCGTGCGCCCTTCCCAATCGCGCTGCTGAGTGTCACACCCTGTCCACATGGACGAAGATGTCATCCTCGAGCTTTTTGATGGTGCGCTTGAGCTCGCCGATGATCTCCTGAGACGTGCAGTAGCGCTTCACCTCAGCCTGTAGGGAGATATCCCCAAGCCTCGTGAGGGCTTTGTCTACCTGTTGCTTGCCTCAGAAGTCAGTGCAGAAATATTGCAGCTCTTCACGACTGTACTCAGCTGCGGGCCCCATATCGCGACAGGGTTCAGTGTGGATGTCTCCTCTATAGATGGGCGCAAATCTACCCATAGTCCTGAAGACCTGTGGCTTGTCCAGCATTCGCACCTGGATGTATTTGGCAGGCGTTCGCTGCCCCTCGTGTTCGATGATCATGGGAACCCAGTTCATCCCGTGGTTGCGGATGAACCCCCCTGGTGTTGGTGATATGGAACGGAGAGTGCAAAACACCACACTCTTGTGTCTTGTGTTGATTGGTGATGGGTCCCAGTTTGGACAGTTGGGCTCCATCCCTCTTGTGGCATATCCTTCATCGGCCATGTGTCCATAGACCACAGTGACTGGTGTCGGCTGCGCATCCGCATCTCCTCCCTCCTGGCCGGTGATAATTGTGTAGTTGACCCCTCTTGGTCGATAGGGTATGGGGGTTGGGGCGCAGTGACAGTATTGTGGGGCATTGTGGCATCGGGTGCACACCACACTGGGGTTATAGTAGGACTCCTTGTCCTCTGATTCACTGTCGGCGTCATCAACTGCGGTTCGTGTGGATGATAGTATACTCACCGCATCAACTGGAACCTCCTCTGCTGCCTGTCCATCCTTGTTGACCCCACCGCTGCCATCTAATTGTCCTTCCATGCCTTCATCACCTTCGAGTGTAATTGGCTGTCCGCTTGTATCGTCCTCCACTTGTCCCCTTGCGGGTGTGGGAAATCGCCTGCAAGCCTCGAGAAGGTCCCGCTCAGCTTGGTCTTGGGCAGTGACATTTCTGATGTGCTCAATGGCTGAGCAGAAGGGGTTGTTGACATTGTTGTTGGTGTCATAGGTGGCAAGGAGTTCGAGGTTTTCGAAGTCGATGATATCATGGGAAGCGGGGATGTTAGCAGTCATGTGGATGAGAGGTAAGAGGGTTGATGTCTCGTCGCCCTCTTGGCCGGCTTTTATGCGTACTTCTCAAGCTGGGTTTAATTTTTTGAATTCCCATATGGCCTCTTCCGTGTGTACATCGTTCTAGTTGATCCATTGGTTGTCAGAGTCTGGGTAACCCTTCCATTTGATCAGGTACTGTAGTTTGCACCCTCGTCCATGTCTTCTGGAGTCTAATACTTTTTTGACCTTGTATTCTTCCATGTCTCCTATCAATTCGGGTGGTGGGTGCTGATAGTTGTCGCCATGAATCAGCATTTCTTTGTAAGGTGTGAGGAGATCTGTGTGGAACACGTCATGGATGCTCCACTGCGTGGGAAGTTTGAGTCGGTAATTGACAGGAGACATCACCTGGATGATTTGGAATGGTCCATGTCTCTTGGGTGCAAGCTTCGTGGTTGGTTGATGGGTTCGCAGATGATGTCCTTCTAGCCAAACCTGGTCCCCTATCTGATATTTGGGCATATCACGGTGTTTGACCCATGACCGTTGCGCCTTTTGCATGTGTTCTTGTGCCTGTTATCTTATCTCCTTCAATTGTTCCAGTCTTGTGGTAACTTGTGGTATCAGAGACAGCGTATCTGTCCAATTAGTGTGTGGGTGATAGCCCATCAAAACTCAAAATGGAGACTTGCACGTAGATTCGTTGGTCCAATTGTTGTGTGCAAATTCAGCACTCGGTAGATGGCAAGCCCAATTGTCTTGTCTCTCGTTGACCCAGAAACGGGAGGTATTGCTCCAACCACTGGTTGGTGCGTTCTGATTGTCTGTCAGTTTGGGGTGGTAGGCTGTTGATATGTTTTGTTGTATCCCTAAGATGCGGCACAGTTCTCTTGTAAACTTTGATGTGAATTGTGGATCTCAGTTGCTTATGATTTTTGATGGTAGTCCAAAGTGAGTGACTATGTTTTTGGTGTACAGTATGGCGGTTTCTTCGCCCGTGATTTCTTCATTGCAGGGTATGAATATTGATGCCTTCAAACAGTCATGGTCGGTGACTGTGAGTATGGAATCGAAGCCCTGTGATATGGGAAGCTTAGTGATGAAGTCTATTGCTACCACCTCAAATGGCATAGCTTCTAGTTTGGGAATATTGGTTGTAGCAGTGCTCTTGTTACCTGTGTGTTGACTTTGCATCTCTGGCACTCCGCACATCCCTTCACATACATGGCGACATCTTGTTTCAGTGTTGGCCACCAGTAATGGTGTTCCACCAGTTGCGTGGTACATGCTATTCCTGGGTGACCGTGAATTGGTGGATCGTGGTGAGTGGAGATGACTTCTCTGAGCTCCTGTCCCTTTCCAGTCTGAACTAGCCTGTTCCCCTGGTACCACCACTGATTGTTGACTTTTGTGAGTTGATGGGGGTCAACCCATCTGCATATGGTTTCTTCATTTTGTGGCGTTTGGGACACGTGAACAGATCTGTTGGTAGGATGATCACATTCTCATTATCCTTGTCTCCTTGATCGTAGTCTGGTCATTGTGATAGTGCGTCTGCTCTTCTGTTGGCTGTTCCTTTGACGTGATGAATCTCGAAATTGTATTCCGCCAATTCCAATACTTCTCTTGCGATCCTCCTGCTGATCTTCTGGGGGTCTCGCCAGTATTGGAGGTTCATGTGATCAGAAAAGATGCGCACTTTATGTGGAGATCCTGCTAGTAGGTGTCTCCAGTTGCACAGTGCTTTGACGATGGCCAGTAACTCGAGGTTGTAGATGTCGTAGTTTCATTCTGCCACGTTGAGAGTGGCCGAGTAGTAACCTACTGTGTGACGTGCGAGCTGCACGTGAGCCTGACTTAGGCAACGTTAGAGGAACGCGGTGACTTAGCAAGTCTTAGACTCAAGCGCGAAGGCTGAGTAACGTCTAACACATGAAGGTGGAGTCTTGTGATCCCATGTGGATCTTATCTCAATGCACGAAGGCAGAGTTCAAAGTGTTCAGGCACAAAGGCTGAACTTGTACGTTTGGAGTGATGCAGACAAGGGTCGTATACCCAAATCGTGAGACAGGGAAGAGAACCTTGGATACAACAAGACGAGAAGATAACAAGAAGTTCAAGCTGCAGAATACAAACCATTCTGCAGCCCTATAAGTACCAAACTACTACACGACCGCTTTTACTCATATAATCATACATGCTGACACATCCCAACTAAAACCTACTACCGTCATCCTAGGAATTCGTAAGTAATGACTCATGATTGTTAATCAATGAGTCATGTGACTGATGAGCGACTTGTCATCATCAGTCACCCTTGGTAATCGTACATTAGTGATCCACAATGACAAGCCCACGACCGAATCGTAACATACTGGGTGTCATTTTCCATCTTTCTTCTTTTGTAGCAGTACTGCTCCAACCGCAAACCCTGACACATCCACTTCGAGGTCAAATTGTTGGTTTTGGTCTGGGTGTGCTAGTATGGGTTCCGTGGTAACCCATCATTTGAGGGTGTGGAACGCGTCCTCTTCACGTGTTCCCCACTTCCATGGTGTTTCTTTGCATGTGAGCTTGTTGAGTGATTTCACGATTGAGGCGAAGCCCTTGATAAATTGTCTGTAAAAATTGCAAAAGCTGAGAAAAGATCAAACGTCCTTAACCGAGGTGGGGGAGGTCCAATCCCTGATGCCCGAAATTTTGATGGGGTCCATTCGTGTCACCCCCTCTTCAAGGATTACCCCCAGGTAATCAATATGGGGGCGTTGAATACACATTTTTCTGGCTTGAAATACAGGTCGTGTTCCTGTGCGGTTGCCAGCACGTCTGCGACTGCTTGTTGGTGTTTTAGTTGTGCATTGTCTTGTCATGTGGTTGCAATAGCTATGTCGTCCATGTATACATGGATGGTTGTTCCGACAGTTGCATGTTTTGCTATGATGGGTTGGTAGATGGCGTTCATGAAACTTTGGAACATGGCAGGTGAGTTACATAGTCCAAAGTACATGACGGTGGGTTCAAAGAGTCCTCTGCGGGTTTTGAACGCTGCCTTATGCTCATCACCTTCCTTGATTCGGATATTGTTATATCCCTGCCGCACATCTAGTTTTGTGAATATTTGTGCTCCCCCCAGGTCTCTGATGAGGTCGTCAATGAGGAGCAGCGGGTATTGGTTTCGTATCATCCACTCATTGATTTTTCGATAGTCCTGTACGGGGTGTAGTTTTCTGTCCTTCTTTTTGATGAAAAAGAAAGATGAGGCATATGGTGATTTTGAGGGACGTATATATCCCTTGTCTAGCTGTTCGTCGATAAAGTCATCCAGGGCCGTGTCTTCTGTCCTTGTCATGGGGTATACCTTGCAATCGATGACATCAGGTACTCCTGGTTTGAAGTCGATTGCGTGGTTGCAACTTCTTTTTGGTGGGAATCATTTTGATTCTTCTTCACTGAATACTTTCGCAAAGCATTGGTATTCTTCTGGTACTTCCACCTTTTGTGTGTACTGTTGCGCCTTGACGGCCATTTCTACCACTGATCTTCTCCCATACACTTGTTCTTGTAGTTTGTCCACTATTTGCTCCTTTGTTTTGGTGGTGAACATCCTTGATATTCTTATGTCTTCTGCCTCTTCTGTTAGGAGTTTCGCCAATACTGCTTTTCTGTTGTTCGGGTTAACAGATCGCAATACTATAGGGAGTTGTTTCTCATCTATAGTGGCATGGGGCCAGCTGAACCTTGGTTCGTAGGTAGCTAGCCATGGATATCCTAGTAGTACATCTTCTTTGCCGATATCGGTGATGAGGAACCACATTTCTCTTTTTGTTCCTCCAGTTTCCACATTGAGCACTAGATAGTGCGTGATCTGACCAGCTTTATTAGTGGTATCGTCAATGTTATAAATATTTTTCGGCTTATCCAGGGTCTGTTGTCCCAGTCCCATCCTTTTTACAAAGTTTGGGTGAATGAAGTTGTCAGTGGCTCCTGAGTCCACCAATGCTTTTATGTCGGCCATGTTGTAACTTGCACAGATCAAAACTGGTGCTCGCATAGATTGGTAGCGCATGATATACACAGAGTTACAACATATTGCCCTCACCCAGGCTGCCAGGTTTAGGTGTTTCCAAAATCCTGTCCCATCAACTGCTGCAGGACCAGGTCCTTGACTTCTTCATCCTCGCCTGCTACTCCTTGCAGCCATTTGGCTGCCTTTTCTTCCTTGGTGGTCGTGGTATTGGTGGTCCTTGTCTGGACCTCACAACAGTGCCGCGGTTGTCTGCAGTCGTGGCTGAAGTGTCCCATTTTTTGACAGTTGTAGCACTGTATTTGACTATTGTCACGCCTGAACTCCCTTTTTCTTTGAAGGAATCCTCCACGTGGTGGGAATGGTGGTCGCTGGTTTTCCCTCTTCATGATGTCTTCTGCGCCAGCCAGTCATCCTTGTACTCTGTCTGCTGAGGTATCCATTTGGTCACTATTCTGTAGAGGAGCTAATAACTTAGCTAGTGCTCCTCTCTGCTTGTGTCCTGGTTTGAAGGCGTCCAGGTTGCCTTGTGCGGTCTGCATGTGGATCCACTTTTGTTGTCTCTTTAGGGCTGATTCCCTCCACTCTTCATAGTTGCGTGGATCGTCATGTTGGTACATGGTTTCGTAGAGGGCTCGCGGAAGCCCTTTCATGAAATACTTGAATGTTTGTTCCACATTGATGTTGTACCCAGCATGTCGAACCAGTTGTTCGAATTGGGCAATGTAATCATCTATCCTTCCGTCCTTCATGTGGATGCCAGCATTGAGCTGGGCTTGGGCTCGCTCTTTGCTAAGGACGTCGCCAAATTGCCTTTGGAAGGCGTTGAGTAAGTTGTCCCATAATCGATTGTCAAATTGATTTGTTCCCGTGGCTACTTCGTTTACCAGCCATCGGCTGGTGGACATAACCCATTGGTTAACCGCATTCCCCTGTATGTATGTGAGGAACAACATAGCTTTTTGATACTTGTTCCTCATAGCTGAGTGGTTCACATTGACTCCTGCATATACTTCCCATTGTAGGATGAATGCCTCCGTGTAACGTTTCCACTGAACGTTGATCTGACTTGGATCCAAAGGGTCTTCCTTGCTTCAACGCTAAGCAAAGCGCACGGCTTCTGAACTTAGTCAACGACTTGTTAAGGGAAAAACAACCAATAAGGTTCCCTAGAACCACCTAGCTTGAGGTTCGTTACAAGGTGGCAACACCTAACACTTAAGTTGGCAACAAGATAGTCACAATGACCAATGACTCTGCTATAAGACTGTCTGATCTTCCTGAGAGTAATACAGATGGATATCAAGACAACTAAGCTAGCAAACCATAGCGCAACTTGTATAGTATTTATAGTAAATGTCAGTCAAGCCATGAAGGCGACACATAGGGTGTGAGTAAGAAACAATAACGATGACTCACTCATCAATAAGTGAATGTCTAATCACATCAGTAAGCGAATGAGTAAGTGAATGTCCAAGCATCACAAAGCATGAGTAATAGCATGACTAAGCATAGGGAGAGAATGTCATCCACAACAGTAAGCCATAATAATGCATCAATAAGCAAATGGCTTGGCGCTAACACAGGCGCTCCTTGGACTAATCCATCTTGAACACATACCTGAAAGGGGATCAAACCCGGCCTGCTGGAATACCATCCAACATCAAGCCATGGCCCGCTGGATTCCATCCCAACATCAAGCCACTGGTCTTACACCATGTGATTGTCATCTGTCATCGTTGGTCGTCTTTGAGACACAACTGTCTTTCGCCAAGTTCCACTGGCTACCTTGGAGTCCCCTCGCTTATGGGTTAGGTCAGATACGTACTGTGACCTGGGACTAGTCTTCCATCCTACAAGTCCTGTGACTTATCGATTAGGTCAGCTCCATGACCTGGGACTATCATCACATGACCATGTCACGTGACCTTCATCTGTCCTGAAATAACCTTCCTGCCAGCATCTGGGGATGTACCACGAGTAACCATATTACTCACAAGCTGGTGGACCCTGTACACCTCTTCTTCTGAGAGGTAGCTTTCGTCTTCTGCCTGTATGAGTGTGCGTACGGCTGCTTCTTCTTCAATGTCTTCCTGTGCACATGATTCCCAGGTATGCGCCTCCAGGTAATCATAGCAGTTCTCCCAATGTTTGTGGAGACACGCACGCTGTTTGTGGACGCTGGCAGGTCGAGCTTGGCTGGAACGTGACACTCCGCTTGCACTCTAGATCCTGCAAAGTTGGTGGTGGATTACCGATAAATTTATCGTTATTTCCTCCGTGTTGTTCGTTTGGTGCTGCTATTGGTCCCCCCTGGGGTGGTCCTCCTCCTGGTCATCCTCCTCCTGGTCATCTCTGTGGTGCGAATGGTCTATTATCAGGTGAGGGGATCCTGTTTCAGTCAATTCTGAATTTGTAAAAGATGTCCCCTTGATTGCTGGGTGCATTGGGAATGTCTGGTCCCATGGCTCAATTGACAGCTTCCATGTCTTCTGGTTCTATCCATTGTACATGCCCCATTTGTTCATTGATAACCAATTGAGGTGGTGACATTTCTGTTTGGGTAGTCATGTAGCTGTAGGGTATTCCTCTGATTGGTTCAGGGATATGTAACTCAGCTGTTTGTGTGGCAAGTGCATCTACCTCTGGCAAATGTACCGCTATACTTTCTGGTTCCACTGATGCTTCTGAAGCGGTTGGTGGTCATTCACTAGTATCACTAGTACTGCTGGGGTGCGTGCCCATAGTTGGAGTTCTGTGGGTGGTGGTTCCGAGACGAGTGCTTGGTCCTCTTCTCCATCAATTGGTCCTTGTTGATCAACTGGTTGCGCTTCAGTCAATGGAATATTGACGTTGAGATTTTCCCCTGCTGGTCGTGCTGCTTTGAATTCTCCCCTCAATCTGCTGTACCTGAGTTCAACCCAGCAACAGCGTTTGCAATTGAAAACAACCAGATGATATCTCTGGGCAGTTGCTGCTTCTGCATAGTATGTAACGTTTTGGCCCAACGCTACCTTCAGTACTGCCTTGACCTGCAGACCGGAACACGTGTCGATGACGAGAGTCGACGCTACTCCGAATGACGCCTGGAATAGCCGAATGATGACAAGAGAGGACCAAATAATGTGGCCTCTATAGATAAGTCCACAAAGGGACAACAAGACAAGCACACAGCAAAGGAGTGGATAGCAATGCAATTAACAGGGACCAACCATGCTAGACGTGAGGTGGTATGAGAATACAAAGCTAAGGGCCGTACTGCCCAAAGCTGCTACCTTATACTGCTCCAGGGACTGGGTTTCAACCTGAGTCCCAAGCTAAACTATGATAAGAGAGATAAGCATACGGCTTATCCTCCAATAACATCTGTCCATCAATGATGCGCCACGGCCCCACAACATGAGGCGAACTGCCTTAAGGGCCATCAGGGATAAGGAGTCATACTGACTCACCCAATCAGAGATATACTCAATGTGGCTAGTCCATCAGAAATATCCATCAGAACCCAATGATAAGGGCCTGGAACAACCTCGGCCTCTGATAAGCCGGCATGGGCATAAGCCCGACCCGGTCACATGACTGGAACTCGCATCAGTCACGTGAAACCCGAACATATTCTTATCACGCGATGTCTCGCGGCACGATATTGTTTACTTGCCTTCGCAGGCAGCCAGCGCTCTTGGAATGCGCGAATGTCACATGACCGCGATGGCACATACGTGACATAGTATCCAGTGTGTGTTCGTCAGTCCTACTGATTTCTGGCACCAGCCGCCACCTGATTCGTCCAACAAGATAGCGGATTGGGGCGTCGCGGTTCCTTGATTCTATTTGGTAGGGTTGGAATTCCCAACTGTCTTTGGTGTTGATTGTCGCCACGGTGTTCGGTTACAGGAGAGCTTGAACTTAATGTTACGTGTGAGCTGCACGTGAGCCTGATGTAGGCGAAGAAATGGGCAAACACAGTGACTTATGTAACGTTTCCACTGAACGTTGATCCGACTTGGATCCAATGGGTCTGCCTTGCTTCAACTCTGAGCAAAGCGCACGGCTTCTGAACTCAGGAACGACTTTGTGAACTTGTAAAGGGGTAAATAACCAAGAAGGTCCCCTAAGACCGCCTAGCTTGAGGTTCGTTACAAGGTGGCAACGCCTAACACTTAAGTTGGCAACAAGAATAGTCACAAGGAACAATGACTCTGCTATAAGACTGTCTGAACTTCCTGGGAGTAATACAGGTGGATATCAAGACAACTAAGCTAGTGAACCATAGCACAACTTGTATAGTATTTATAGTAAGTGTCCATCAGTATATGAAGCCGACACATATAGTATGAGTAAAGATCACAAAGGATGACTCACACATCAATAAGCGAATGTCTAATCACATCAGTAAGCACAATAGTAGGCATGAGTAAGTGCACGACTAAGCGACACTAAGCAATCACCAATCAAAGAATAAGCATGAGGGGAGAATGTCATCCACAACAGTAATCAAGCCATGTGTTAGTAAGCACTGGCCTCGGCGCTAATACAGGCGCTCCTTGGACTAATCCATCTTGAACACTTTCCCGAAAGGGGATCAAACCCGGCCCGCTGGAGTGCGTCCCAACGGCAGCCACAGCCTGCTGATATCGGCAGCTACAGGTCGCTGGTCTTACACCACACAATCGCTATTTGTCGTCATTGGTCATCTTTTGGACACAACTGTCTTCTGCCAAGTTCCACTGGCTACCTTTGCGTTCTCGTCCCCTGAGTTATGGGTTAGGTCGGATACGTACTGCGACCCGGGACCGTTCTTCCATCCTATGTGCCCCCTGGCTTATTGCTTAGGTCAGATCCCATGACCTGGGACTTCATCACATGACTGTGTCACGTGACCCTCATTCGTCCTGCAATAACCTTCCTGCCAGCATCTGGGACTCTAGCACGAGTGATCATGTTACTCATGAGCTGGCGGACCTTGCACACCTCGTCATAAGCGAGGTAACTATCGTCTTCTGCCGCTACAAGTGCGCATATGGCCTCTTCTTCTTCGACGTCTTCATCTGCACGTGACTCCCAGGTATGCGCCTCCGGGTAATCATGGCAACTCTTCCAATGTTCATGTAAACACTTGCGCTGTCTTTGGCCTGTAGTAGGGTCTGAGCGTAACACTTAGCAAACAATGTCAATCCAAGTACAAAGACTGGATATCGCCTCAATGCTCACAGGCGGAGTGTGATCTTCTTTCGTAAGAGGGAGGGGCTGACTTGCCCAAATGAGAGGAGACTAGACCGGGATACAATTGAACCACTGAGAGTACAAGAAGTTCAAGCTATCGACCACATCAGTCGATAGCTTCCTTAAGTATGGTACAAGGTGTCTGCCTTCATCAGCAAGACCGCCACTACTACTAACACTCGGTCATTGTACAGTCACTACTAGTAACGCTCAGTCATCGTACAGTAATCACATCTGTCATCAGTCACTGGTCTGAGTAAGTATTCAGGAGCGACTCATCATCCCGCTTACTCGTGCTAAACATTACACCTCACCTGATATGCTCCTCGAGAAAACCCTACCAGATTTAGAAACCACAGTTTAAGTCACATTAAACTTCATTTTAGTACAAGAACGAGCTACCTGGTAGGAATATCTGATCACCCCTTTCGTATTTATCAGAGAGAAATCGATATCCCGACAAAAGGTTTGATTTGAAGTTACTAGGAAAATGAGCAAGTCTGCCGTCAGCATGGTATGAGGGAATTGAATATATTCAACGACTTACAGGGCCAACGCAGCTGCCCATTTATTCTTAATCCGCATGCGCAAATGTCTCATGGATGACGAGGGCTTCACAAACGTTCCAACTCCACTCGTATAGTAAGAGAGTTGGTCACCCTCTTCACGATACGAGAGTAAAATTCCACAACGTGACTACTCTGATGTCATGGTGTATTAACTGCATCCCACGAGGTGATGTTGGGTTATAACGCACCTCGGGTCCAAATTGATTCTGTGTGCCATCGAAGGCAACCACCAGACGGCGTCCGGATCGACGACCGTCCAAGTCGGATTTGTTGTTTGTACTACAAAGACAGCGATCGGATTGATGATCCTGCAACTCTGGATTCAATTTCTCCATAAGGGTGGACAATGGGACTAGTCAAGCGGACGACTGTGGAGAGCAAAGATAAAAGGCAGGTCGGTTGGGGTTTGGGGTACGAAAATGAATCTCCCACGAGTTCTCCCCTAGACACGCGGCAACCGCAGGGGAGCAAGCGGCCATGCGGTGTCGAATGCTGGGTGTCAGGTATGTCACATTTGGCGCCCAGGGCCGCAATATGGGAGCCATGTCGCGGCCGTAAGATTGGCCAGGATACAAGAATATTAGTATTAAAAACCACCATCGTAAGGACTGCCAGTGTCCTTCGGCTCTACAGGTTTACCTCGCACGAGCCATTTCCACGACGGTTGGGACAGCGTTCCATGATATCACCTGCTCAACGTAGGCCAGACCCGCTCGGACTGGATTTTCAGCGTGGAAAAACTCCATAAACATATTTAGACCAGCCCCCATATGTGGAGGTAAGGTTCCGCTAGGTTCTTGGTCGTTAGCAAATGGAACGGCCCGAACGGCCCGTACTCGCTGACAGTGGGCAGCGGTCGGGACGGAGCATAGACCAGCACCAAAAGCCTATGCCGCCTCTTGAAGTACAGGAGTTATAGTTTGCATTGTGAATTTCAGAAGCCCGCTGTGGGAATGAGATACGGGAGAATGATAAGTTGAAATGCTCACCAAACATCATACTTATACAAGCGATTCGCTAATAATCCCGCTAATGGCGATTGACCGGAATTGGCCGCGTCTTGTCAGGATTATTAGCCCAGCAGAGAAAGGCAGCAAAGTCCATGGCGTAAGCTTTACCAACTGGGCCATTCCCTATCTCCCGCGTTAGCCTTGCGATGGGTGCTCAGCTTCCGAATACTAGCGGTACAGGGATAGTGAGCACATACAGTGGTCCAAAAGGGGTGGAGGTGTAAAATGTTTGGCCGCCGAGGAGCTATAGTAGACAGTAGTCACCGTCCTGAATCAAAAACAGCACATCGCGAGCCACCTTCCACAATAGCAACAACGTAGAAATAAGTCAACAGTAAAATAGATGGCGCCGGTTCGAATCTTGATAGATCTCGGCATCCGATATCAGTTGCAACGGAGCCAGTTGCGCGAAATGCGATCATATTTTCCGCCTTTGTGAGGGATATACGGCTTCCTGGTGGAAATGGCGCCCCCTTCCTGCGATGGAATTCGTACGGATGGATCAAACGACAACGAAGACATGCGACGAACCAACAAACACTGCGACTTGATGCTCCCAGTTGGTAGATAGCATGCCATCAACATAGCACTTTCCAGAGACCCTTGAAGTCATTGGAATGTGGGGAAGAGAGTCGACGATTATGTGAGGCCGCTAGAAGGGCCCCGCCACGGATTTCTCTCTCGTGCTAGATGATTCGTTCGCGACAGAACGATGTTCCGCAATAGCTGCAATTGGAATGTCAATATGGTCTACAGTAGTAGATCGTTAGTTCAAGCCGGTTGTACATCCAGGTTAACAGCTCACACTTTATGAAGCAGTGCATTCGACTTCACGGAGCACCATCAACGAACACCACCAACGTGCCATTCACACGAGACTGTCACGACTACACGCCGAAGAATAATCCAGGCAAGGTACTGGAGAATACTTGGTCGGCTTTCTGCCGAGGGGTCATCACGGGGGTTATAAGGGAGCGTGGAGGCGATTTCGTCCAACGCTTGGGAATTGAACGTTGAACGTTGAAAGTTAAATGGAGTTGGGTCAGGGCTTGGCGCGTGTGTATAGGCAAGAGCAAGACTGAGCCAGCATCGCACTTGTAACAAGCGACTGCCTTTCGTTTCCGGCACGTCGTGTGGCTTTGTTCTATTTTTCATTCTACAGAATGAAACGCGGTCGTGGGTTCAACCAACTGGTACCAGACGGCGCAGCTGTGTTCTGGGCTCGTGGTCTGTATATATGAGGGATCCGATATACAGCGTCTCACTGCGTTCGAGTTCTGGTTACAGCTTTTTTTTTTTGATGACATCAGAGTGTGATTCCAGCGCCTCACAGCCGCCGCCTCGTATGGGTTTTTGGGTCAGCCGCCAATCTGAGTCATACCACTCCTCCGACGTTTTGCACTTTGGTACTAGTGCAAGTCCAGCTGCTGGGAATTGTGCCCGTGGATGCCTTCACCCCCATCGGATCCAAACGGAACTAGAACTATATACTATTGTAGGATCGAGGCACCACACCGTTGTGGCGTTAAGGCGTGTTTTGTTTCCAGAAATCCGATAAGTTGGGACGCTGACGCTTCAAGTTACAGTAAAGGCTCGGGGCCGATAGGGATGACGAATGTACGGTTCCCTATCGCTGAGCGCTGAGCTGCTGCGACTGCTAAGCTGCGCTGATGGCAGTCCTTTCGTGTGTTGTATGCACAGTTGACACTGGGCCTACGCAGCAAGACGCATCGTGATGCCTATATCACTCACCCATGCAAACATTGCGCGCATACAGTACAGTTACTTGAAACCTTGACCTCGGAGTTCGGGCCTTTCCGGGACCTAGCCTTGCCAGCCTCATACGAATTCGAATCACGGAGCCTTCTGATCTATTCTAGGAGAAGGCTTGGAGGCGGAGTCAAGACCTTCCATGGAGCTTGCGGCGCCTGGCAGTGCGTCACTGCAAACTCATTTTTGGCATACCCGAGCTTGGCAGACAACGGGGCAATACGGACATTACAAGCGATTTTGTCCCCTCTCTGTGAATCCAAAACGCAAACGAGAACGTCGCAAGGAACAAATTCAGTGCAATAATCATGTGCGCAGTGCACATGAATGTATGGATGCGTGTTTGCGTGTACGGGCGGCACCGCGAAACTTTGATCCTTACTTCGCCGCACAACTCCGATGTTGCACTCGCAACAGAGTTTCCCTGCTGGGCTAAGGGCCATTCCAGTCAGCCACGAGTATATATCGAACCCACTTTGAACCCCTATCCTCTAGCTTCTCTCCCAGGGTGCCCTCCCATCCTCTCACACCCTCCCGTCATTTCTGTTGTCATTCTCTAGTCGCTCCAGCAGCAAAAGTGGTTCCGTTACTCGTTGTTGTCATTTCCCGCGTCGAGCGTCCCCATCATCACCATCACACGGCATACTACCGCCACTTCCATCTCTCCACCATGATTCTCTACACCGCGCTCGCCGACGCTATCGCCAAGACCAAGACGCTCTTTTCTGCGGCGCAACTGCGCGACCGGGTGCTCACGCGTCTCTGTGAGTTGAACTCGTTCGGGGAGTGATTCGACTTACTGACATCACGATAGCGGTGATACTGCCGTTAGGTGCTGGCATCGCATAGAATTAAGAATCTTCGACTACGTCGTGGCAGATACCCGTTACCTCCGCAAAATGTTCAAGCCACACCGTGGGATTATCTATCGCGCATATACTTCAGAAGAATGAAGACGTTACGAGGCCAGTTCGAATGACGAAGATAACGGCAGGAATCCAGTGATTGATTTGTCCATGTACGAAGGTATAAATTGTATCTTTATCTCATGTTTGATCATTTGCTTCGTACGATACGCACCCAAACTTGTAATTTGTAAGATCCATGTATGCTCAAGGCGACATATTTTGCATGTGAATATGAAGTCAATCTGCTTTTCTTCATTCTTCAAAATATACTTTAGTGCCGATTGTTGGTTCTAGTACACGCATCATTTATGAGTAATGGAGAGAAGCCTCCTATGCGGTCCATACGCGGCGGATAAGCTCCGTCAAACCTGGAAGACACAAAACAAATATCAGCCGTGGAGGGAGGGAGGGAGGCACGAGAGAAAGCATCAGGCTCTCTCTCTCGCGCGCGCGCACGTGATTCAGACGCACCAATATCGTTCGTGTTGAACTGGTACACGCCCACTCCAACAGCGAGTGTCGTCGCGCGTAGCGTCCACATGAGCAACGGGCCTAGGGTGGGGAACTTGCGTTTATGAACGTAGTCCACCAAGACTGCATCAAACTGTCCAACATTCAGTGTGGGCGAGAGAGCAAAGAGGTGAAGGAAAGGACGCACGCCAATGTGGCTGTGCACGATGAGGCTAACGCCAAGGAGCCCGTCTAGGAGAGGTGCGGGCGAGCCGGAAGTGACAAAGGCGCCTGCGGTGAGCGGGACGAGGCCGGCTGCAAGGAGGCGTTCGAAGGACCAATGGTACGAGCCATGCGACTTGGACGGCGGCGGGAAGGTCGTTGGGTCGTTCGCCGTGCCCTTGTATATCGCTAGTGGACGAAAAAAGAATGAGAAGGTAGGTAAAGGGAAGGGAGACAGAGAGACGTACGGCCACCGGGAATATAGGCAAAGTTGGTGGTCGTGCGGCCTGCTGTGGCGGAGGTTGTTCAAGTCCGAAGAGGGGTGCGAGAAAAATAACGACACACCAAGCTGGAGGTGGAAAGAGGTGAGAGGACGCTTTGTGGTTGCTAGAGTCCGGCGCAAGACGACGTTGGAGGCCATTTTCGCGTGTGCGCGACAATGAGGGTTCGGAGACGACGTCGTCGGTCGTCTTCGGGCTTGTGTGGGCACCAATCACGTGCGCCGAATTACTCGGTCTCCGGCACGGCCCGGGACAACGCTTATTCGCCTCGCCTGGTTTGCAGTGTACATACTAAAACGATCAGTTAGTCCTCCTCTTTTCTCGCCAGGGTTTCTGCACGTGTAGCGTAGAATCCTTCTCCCCCAAAGGGAATTAGTACAACAGAGTAAGCGAACGAATCCACGTATGACCAAGATCATTATAGACCAGCTTTGTTATTTCGAGCGCAGAACGCGACCTGTTCCACCCGAGCTTCCTCTGTGGGCAATTAGTTCATTGTATCAGGCGATCATCGATTATTTCCTCCCGTTTGTCAAAATTGAAGTCGAGCATCGCAAGTCCTTGTTACCGGGTGACGAGTGACCGGTGACCGGTGAACTGTGGAACCCAGAGCCAACCGACATCGAAACTTGGGCCATCAGCAAAATAAGTTAAGAAATAGAAGCGCTTATGATCGATCGCAAATGGCCGAAACGGCCCAATCCAAGTAGATATTGCGATCGCTTATGATGGGTTACCGTTTTTAAATATGAGATGTGATTTATAATTTTGCACGTAAATTAGAATTCTGTCAATCAATTCAATAGATTGCAATTGTCGTTATTGTTGCAAAATATAAGAGGTTATAATAAAATAATTGATTTGAATGGAGATTTGAGCCCACCAATGACACGTCTTATTTTTTCTGATCATGTTTCACATTTCTTATTGTATATCTGTCATTGTCATCTCTTATTACATCATCATCTAGTTACATCTGATCTTATCTAAGGTGCATAATTTTGCATCAATACGGATTCGAACACAGGACCTCATAGCAGCACTTACCAGGAAAACCTTGAGAAAAACACACCACTACACCAGATGGTGCATATGGGTTGAACCATTGACTCTCTTATATTCAGCAGACTCCTCAACGCTATCTCCACCGCCTCAATCGCCCACCATTAGTAGTACTTCCCCCTCTCCCGGTCATCTACCGCGGGTACATCCGACGATTCCACAGCACACGACCTTGATCCGAGGTCCGCATACAGGCTCCTGGGCCCGTCGCCGAGGACGACAGGGGCAGACGATGCCCTCGATGGCTTTGTGACAGGTACGTGTGCGCTAGCTGCACATTCTCCACCGCATGTGTACGTGCTCACCACTGGTCCACTTCCCCTAATAGCATCTGGGCGACTGTGGGCTCGGTGGCCCACGCACCTCTCTATCTATCACCCAGGATCCAGATCCCACGCAACAGCTTGCCGAGCCTCCCAGAACGGATCCCGACACTAACCCCCTAGTCCAAATCGCTATCCCCCACTTCCTCCCACTCCCACTACAGAGCACGAGAACGAGAATCACGGTGCGATACACTGCTTGATGCAGAGTCCAGTGCTGTATGATCCGCTCCGCACACCGCGGTTCCCCATCGTACTATGCCACAGTGCGCGCCTTTCCTTCCACAATGCTTTTTTATTTATTTAAACACTCATCATCACGCATCGCAGGGTTATACGGCTTCGACGTCCGAGGACCACCCAGTCTGCATATGCAGTACTGGTCGTCCATCCTTGGTATCCTCCACAAGATTGTCGGCACCGAGGTCATCGTCTCTGCGGTACCTGGCACAGGCTCGATCGCCTCGCGCACGGAACAGCTCAATAGGTTCTTGCAGGCTAAAGCCCCAGGACACGGAATCAACTTTATGGTGCACTCGATGGGCGGGCTTGACTGCTGCCATCTGATCACGCATCTCAAGCCGGTCGAGTACACACGGCTGTCGCTGACCACCATCGCAACGCCACACCGTGGGAGCCCCTTTATGGACTGGTGCAAGGTCCGTTTTGCGCGTTCCATTGGTGTTCTGGGAAACTAACGACTGGCGGTACATTTATCCGTATCAGGAATATCCACGCACAGCAGCAGAGCAGATATGTGCTAGTGACCACGCCACCGTCCTGCGGATGTTTTTACTTCGCCGACGGTCGATGGATTATGTTTTGTGGTGACAGCAGCAGTCATAGATTCTGCGGAAGGACGTGCAACTGCATACGAGGCCATTTGGTTGGCCTACCCCCAGTGCGACTACAAGGGTTCCATGGTGGCTACACTTTCACATGGACCTCCGCGGCGTGCTGGACGCTCGGCGATAGCATATGACAGTCACGACAGCGCTTATGGGACCAGCAGCAACGTGCAAGGTACACGCAGATCAACTTTTCCCAGGACGACGCACGTCCAGGAGTATTGCTGCACAAGTACGCTGGCAGCAGTTCTAGAAGCACGCGGACTTCGCCGGCTAATGAAAGCATTCAGATTGGTCCCAGGCATCGAAAGCTACAGTTCCAGGCCTCGCCGATAGGTGCGCGACAAGAGCAACGTCGTATTTCCTGAAGGCATATGCAAGACCAGTGATACCAGGCTAAGTACCACGGTTGGGAGTCTTGCTTGGCAGGGCTACCATCTCATTACAAGCAAATGGCACTGATGACTGAGGACAGTCAATATTTCAGTGTGGAGGATATAATACGCCCAGCTTGTCGCTGGCCTTGCTTGTACCACAACGTTATGTCCCTGTATAAATACATTTAAAAAATAAAATCAAAAATCAAACTACTGGTCCTTACAAGTGTTTGTGCCACAGGAATTACAAGAGCTTTGCAAGCACTTGCAATTTATATACAATAGTTAAGGTTACTCGCAAGTGGCTTATACTTTGTTGCAATAACTATTCAATTTTACAATCACTTGTAATACAGTCATGAAATTTAACCATAAAATACAAGTCCCCACAATGATACGTGCCAATTGTGAGTGGCTTGCAAACTGGCACAATCGGACATTGATGCTTCCAGCCCAGTTACAAGCAAGTGGAATGCCAGGCAACCATTTTGCCATTGGCAAGCGCCACGATTCTTGACTTATTTTGCTGATGTGAGAGACACAAATCTGGAGGGACTAGCGAAATCTCAACCGGCGATAGCGGGTAATCCACCGATGAGCAGCAATAAGCTCCGGTCAGAGGCAGTATGTGAGTTCTCTTCTGGATTCCAAGTCCTGGAGAAAGACATCACGTAAATGTTTTGTCTGAGAGGTTTGACAGTACCATCATATGCAAAGGCACCACAACTGGGACGTACGCTAAGATATACACATGGCTTCGGAAGCCCACATGAGCAGTGTCGGAATTGGTGCGTTGATGCGCAGATGAGAGTGGTTGGCATGACTTCTTGACCTCTTACCACCACCATCCCCTTTACACAGTCGCACTTGGTTTCACTTCAGTTCTTCTACACATCGTCTCTGGTCATGCATCCTGAACGCCAGGGCACCCCCTCGGGGGCTCCTGAATTTCTCTACCCACCCGACGTCGGGCACCTTGTGCCGGTCGAAGGACACCAGGGGGGCGAAGCAGTGGTGGCTGCTTTTCCCAATGACCCCCCCACCCAGTCCCCTGTTTTGTACTCACAGGAGACTGCACTCGATACCCGTCCCTTCGCTGGAGGCCCTGACCTCCCGTTACTTGAACAAAACCCAATTGACCACGATCACCTTAACATGCTCATGAATGCTGAGGAGGCTGAACGGTCTCACGTTACTGTTTTTATGAAGGCAACGGACTTGATGCCTGTCCCTTCCACCGACTCCTCCTACGACCGGTTGGCTGACAAGGCCGCGGCGATGGAGGGTAACCCCTGCTCTGGTCCTCACTCCAATCCTCCTGAGACCCGCCTCGTTTCCATGGCGACTCTCAAGATGAACCCCACTTCCAATCATCACCTCGCCGCTAACACGCCTCCTGTCGTTTCTGATGGGACTTTCGCGGCTAATTTCTTACACGACCCTTCTGCCTCGCTTGCCGCAGCCCCCCTCATTTCCGAGGATGCGTTCACGGCTAATTTCCTCGAGGCTAACAGGGATCACAGTCTTACCCCTAAACAGGGTGATCGTACCGCGCTCCCCCCACTTTCTATCAACACAATGAATGCTTTGTACACAGTCACACCCTACACACCTTCCACAACAGGGTCACCTATTGATACCAAGATTAATGAAGCCTGGGAGACCGCCGAGATCTCTGAGCCTGGCACCCCGGCCCCGCAACCACGGGAACTGGCAGGGTCAGGTAACCCGGGTAATATTTCGAACTTCCTTGATGACATCCGCTACCCCCCCCTGGAGGGGGGAACACTGGATAATACTACTCACACCCTTACAGTTCTCCTTGACGACGGCGATGTGCGTGAGGTGGAGGGCTTGGTCGAGACGCTCAAGCAAAGCCTCAGCGATACTGCGTTGGGATTTGCGGCTTACTACCTGGGCCCTAGCTTCCGCCTCCGTCCCAACAATACCTTTCCCATCGAGAATGATGTATTAAATCGCGCCGTTAAAGTGGTCCTTGTGGCATTGGACGCAGGGCTGGCTTCTTACGACAATGTCCACAATGTGCGAGGTCTTACGCACTCCTCATGGTTCCGCCTATCGCATACTGTGATTGGTGCGGTTCTGCGGGGGGCATTGCGTTCACCGCACTATCGCCAACTGGGCAGGTCCAGTCTCAATCACATCCAGGACTCTATTTGTACCGCACCGGGGCTTAAGAGACCTAACACACATAACCAGTTAATGCACGCCATGGGGGAACAGCTTGCTCGGATCAGCGACACTCGCCCGGCCTTTGAAGGTATGCACATCACAAATGTTTACGATACCGCGGTACAGCATGTTGCGGAAAATATCAAAGACTATCTTGTACAGAAAGCCATTGCCACTGCCTCTGAAGGAGACAAGCAACAGGCAGTCAATATGGCACGGGACGTTCTGAGCAAGAGGTACGAGGAGATGCTCTGGAACGACCAAGATGCACGACTGGCCTTTAATGAGGACCTTGTCAATCGCATCGTGAACAGTTTCGAGTATGACACGTGCGAGGACTTAGAGCAGTGGCGCTGCCTCTGGCTCGAAGTTATAGTGCGTACACTACAAGGGGAAGACACCACGGATATCCGTGCCCCCACTAACTCGCAGGTCTTCTTTGAAAATCGCGAGGCCATCTCTGCGGAAATTAACTGGAGATGCCACCGAATTCATTCCGAATTGGTCGACGAAATCAAGCAACGAGTTCGTACCCACCATGCACAAGACCTCGAAGAACAAGCGGAGGTACTCTTCCAGAAGTTGGTCTGAGAGGAAGCGGACAAGAAGTTGGCCAGCGACGGCTTCAATCGCGAGACGATGCTGCGGCAACGCATGCTCACCATCACCGCGGAAGTTGAGCAAGAGGCCCAAGATATCAAGGCGCACAAATCTGCAGACTTGTGGAACGACCTTCAGGGGTCGCTTCATCACGGGACCAAAGTTGAACATGACTTACGCCTACTCGAATTGGCGGACACTTTCGGATATGTGATCTTCCCCAAAGGGGAGATACCGAGGAAAGCGGCCCCCGTGGTGTTGGTTCCCGACTCACAGGAACCCCCACGCGTCGATATTGCAGACGAAGAACCCTCTCTGGCAATACTCCCTGAGCCACCGCTCAACGATGAGCTTCGGGGTGTTCAGTCCTCAATTCATAACCCCGAGAATGTTATGGAGATGGAGCCAACAACGGCGAAGGTAACGTCCCAACCCCCCATCCTGACTAATGATCCCCTTGCGCAGATTTTGGCGGGGATCACCAACATGAACAACAAATTCGAAGGGCTGGAGGCTCGACTTGTGGCAGTGGAGACAGGCAAACGCCGACCTCCTGCCTCGGACCCTCGCCCCCCTCCTCCCCTACCTCATGCCACGAAACCAGCCGTGCCCTCTCGGACTGCGGCACCAACTCACCCACAGGTTCTGTTGCACGGTCGCACACAAACGCCAGCAAAAGCTGCCATGTCTGCGCAACAGAAGACTCCTCACCCAGAATGTAACCCCACTTCCGTCATTATTCCCAAGTCCCCCGCACCACAGGCGGCCACTGTCGATGAGCTTGCGGCGGTAGCCTCGGATAGTCTTGTAGACTTCCCAGCGCTGCCAATGCTGATGTCTCAACCTGTGGCTGCTCCTCCCCTGCGGCAGGAGGCAGCATGGACCCTGGCAGGAAGGAAACGAGTGAACGCCACGTATGTGGGTAATAGCTCGGGACCGACCTGCACATCTCCCCCCCAGCTCGTGCCGGACAGACGTCTCTTCTCTTTACCAACATCACCATTCAACGTGATGGAGGCCTCACCGATAAGGTTGAGGAAGAGAGCATTCGCTCCCGGTCGGGCGAAACCATTGTCATGTTGGCTCGTAAACAACTGGAAGTGGCCAGTGCACATGCACCTCCCCTCGTCAGCGGACATTGGGCCTCCTCTAAAGAAACCACCGGCAACTTCATCTACAAGTTCGCTGGACAGGTGGCTTTTGAGAAGGTCAGACAATTCCAGAATGGTCTCACACAACCCCTTGGCGGCCGCGGTAGAGCGGTACCAGAACAGGGTTGGGCCTGGCTCCAATTCCGGAACACTCCCACCTCCCTTTCAGATGGTACTATCCCCAACGACGCTCTCCTCACCAGGGAGGTCGTTCGTAACCCTAGCTTCCGAGGGGTCACCCTCATCCATGACGCGCGCTGGCAAAGCTTGGCTATGGTCCGGTCCAAGCCTGCTGCAACGGTCCTGGTGTGCCTCCTCGACCCTTCGGGCGCCCTCACCAAGGCTATCATGAGCTCACCTATCCACATGTTCGGCCGACATGTCACGGTGGTATTTGCAGGTGAACAACCCAATTTCAATCAATGCTCCCGGTGTCATTTAACGGGCCATACCATGCGCTCCCCACTCTGCCGCCTCCCGCCTAACGTGGTGAAGTGCTACCGGTGCGGTGGGGCCCACCATTCAGACCAACACGCATATCATTGTAAGGCCAGCCACAATGGCCCTTGCAACTGTCCCCCCCGGTGTATTCTATCGGGAAGTCGGGACACCATGCACGTTCGCGCGATTGCCCCAAGAAAGGCAACTTCTCTTCCCCACCTCTCTTCCCCACTCCCCCATCGGCTCCCTCATCTGCTGTGGCTCCCGTTTCTGTGCCTTCTGCGGAGGATGTGCCAACCCAATGCGAAACAACCCTTCCCCCCCTCACTGCGGCGACCCTCCCCACTCGGGTGTCGAAGTCGCAAAGGAGGAAACTCGCCGCTAAACGCAAGGTGGAGGCTAAAGGTGTAACCACGGGTGCCACGGCCCCAGTTACAACCCCAAAACCTCCCTTGAAACCACGCTCCTATCAAGGGGTTGCAGGATCGAGCAACTACTTTGCGACGTTGGCGGAGCTCTCTGAAGCCAAAATTTCTGAATGGCCTTTGGACGATGCAGGTGATGACGGCAACTTCAGTACCATCCCGGTTGTACCTCTGCCAGCGCCCACGTCCGTTCCTACCCCCTCGCCCAATGCCAAGCAGTTGCGGAAGGTGGACGGTATACAGGTGCTTGATACGACTGATCTGATCAGCGAGGATGAAATTGTTGCCAAGTACCCAGAACTCTTCCCACACGATGACAAGGATAGTGATGCCACGGCCTGGGATGAGAACTGGGGTGGGCTAGAGGGTACTCCCAAGCGTGCACTGATGGATCTCCGGGTTCGCTTTGCCGCCATGAGCGACCTTCCCTTGACAAACAGCGACACAAGGATGGTCCTCGCCGACGAAGCAGACGAGGCGGACAAATCCGACCACCCGTCATACTTCAGGGCCATGGATGAGCAGTGGGGAGGGAATGGTGATGGGAGCACGATTACGCCCCTCAACTACTTCTTCCACAAACTCCCAGGCTCCATCTTTGCCAAGTTCCTACTTCCTGAGACAGCGGAAGACCTACTATCAGTCCTGGTCAAACACAAGTACAACACAAACCGTACCTTCGTCATCCAGGATTGTGACATCCAACTTGGCGGTGACGGGTCGGGACGCACGGTCTCCAAGTTGCTCAGGAGTGTAGCCAAGACTGAGGAGGAGAAGGATGTCCTGACGGCTATATGCTCCATCATCGAGGGTACGATAACAGGAAGTGAAGCTGAGTTCGTGACAGTGGCCAAGTGCAAGGCGTTGGCGGGGAAACTGTGCAAAAACAACCACAAGCTCAGTGCTCCCCCTGACTGGGTGTGGGCACGCATGCTTATCCGCCATCAGCAACGGGCAGACATCCTTCTGGAACAGATTAATGACGAAGGCATCGGCCTCATTGTACGCGCCACAATGTGCTTTGTTCCTTTGCTTGGTGGCCGCCCGTTCACCGAACACACACACACTCATGTGCTCCGTACTTTCTTGAAGGGAGCCGAAGATGCCATCATGAAGGAGGGGGACGATGTGTAAGCACGCCTTCCTTGCAGCAAATATGAGGAAGATGAATGCTGCGATGCATGCCCTCCTCGAAACTAACCTCACTGACGATTTCTTATTTATTTCGGAACCCTTTTTCTCGGTCATCGGTAACCGGCGGGTGGACAGACAGCGTACGGGGGAAGCGATCCTGGGAGGGGTGTCTCACCCCAACTGGAAATGCTACACCCCGTATACTACTGCTCAGACCCCTGCCAAAGTACTTACTTATGTACGCACTTTTGATACGAAGCGTCCTAGACACCTACGTAATATCACGGTGGCCCCTCAGTGGGACCTGTGTCGTCACAATACTATACTTATCACGGACATCACGGACAATAAGCATACAATACGTGTCATAAACTTTTATCAAGATGTGGAGGACAAGACCTGTCTTACGGCTCTTATGGTGTTGGACCTCGACTCTACTATTCCCACCCTGCTTATCAGGGACTTTAACTTACACTCTCCTTCTTGGTCAGCAACAGGGTGGTCTCCGTCCCTGCGCGTCCGCCTGTTTGAACAATGGGCGGCCCATCAGACGTTTGAACTTCTCACCCCCCTGGTACCATCACTCGCCTCGGTCAGGATGGTCAGAGGGACTCCACCTTGGACTTGACTTGGCACAATTATGCCGCGACCCTTAACAATTCCCTCTCACCACCGGAGGTGGATTGGGAGGCTTCCCTCGGCTCGGACCATGCGGGCATTCGCACTATCTGGACGGCACACGACTCGAACCGCACCACAAAAGTAGAGTCATTGCGTACATTCAAGGAAGACCTCACTGGCGAAGAAGAAAAGGCATGGAAGCAAGATATCGCAAGCTGCCTTCCCTCTCTCTGCCCTGTCACCACCACCGCGGCCGTCGAGAATTTTGCCATGGACCTCCAGAACGCAGTCCACTCCGTGTGCGAAACACATATGAGTCACAAGCGGAACCGAGGTACATCTTCTCATCCATGGTGGAACGCGGCTTGTACCACAGCTGCGACTGCTTTGCGGGACATCTCTTCTGACCCCTCTCGGGTGGAAGAACGAACACAAGCACGCAAGGACATGCGCCGAGCTGCCCTCATAGCTAAACGGGCATGGGCAGATGAAGCGGTCGAAGCAGGATACATTTGGGACGTGGCCAAATGGCGCCATGGACGACGGATGACAGAAGTCAACACCCTCCGGTGCGCTGACAGCACACTGACCTCGGATCCAGCGCTCGTTGCCTCCATTCTCACTGCCCGATTCTTTCCTCCAGACGTTGCTGCTCCCCGTCTGGAACAACATGATGACAAACCTCCTCACCCGGTGCGGGAGTTTCAGGAGTTTACTGCCAAGGAGTTGTATGGGCTCCTGTGCAAGACCTCCAACAAGTCCGCCCCTGGTTCCTCAGGTATTGGTTGGCGTATGATCAAAATGGCTTGGTCGGTCTTGGGCGATCACCTCACCCACCTCGCCAATGCTTGCCTCTCGGTTGGTTTCCATCTGAGGTTATGGTGCCACGCCTTGGTGGTTGTCATACCCAAACCCGACAAAGCTGACTATGCCATCACGAAGGCTTACCGGCCCATCAGTTTGCTCGAGACCATGAGTAAACTCATTGAGAAAGGAGTGTCCAGTCGCCTTATGTTCGACTTGGACAAGCATCATCTCCTTCCCACCACCCAGTTTGGCACGCGGCGATTCTCTTCCACCATTGACGTGGGACTTAGTCTTGTACATGACGTCGAAGATGCACACCGGATGAAATTGAAGTTTGGAGCCCTCCTCTTCGACATATCCGGTTTTTTCGACAATGTCAACAAGGATCAACTCGCCTATGTGCTAAGTTTGCTTGGCTTTGCACCTGGGTTATGCGCATGGGTCTTGTCTTTCCTCTCGGAACGTCGAGTTACACTTGCGTTCAACGGCAAGGGGGCAGATGAGCAGGACCAGGCAAAGGGCACTCCACAAGGGTCCCCCGTCTCTCCCATCCTCTCTGCCATCTACACCGCTCCGCTCTTGGTAAAGTTGAACGCTGTGCCTGGCTGTTCCTTTGCCATGTATGTCGATGATGGTTTGATCACTGCAAGCGGTCGAGACTGGAACACGGTCAAGGCTGCTTTGTGAGAAGGGTATAGTATCTGCAACGAGTGGCTAGTTCGCAACGGTCTGGCAATCGAGCCAGACAAAACAGAACTGATCTTCTTCCGCCGCCCTAGGTTATCGCGCCTCGACAGTGAGGACGTGCCGAATGGCTTGGAGCTCCGCATCCATCGAGCTGAGGAACAATCGCGTCCACTGGATGGGGAGGCTAAGGGCCCGGCTTCACAGCTAGTGCGCCCCCACCCCAAACCCAAGTCGCAACCTCATTCCAAGTCACAGAGGCTCAGTAGGCACCCCAAAGGCGATCGGCGAACCCCGAAAGGGGGAAGTACCGGAGCTCTGAACACCTACTGGGTCGAGGCGAAAGCTCTAGTATGGTACCTGGGGTTCTTTGTGAACCACAGGCTACAGTGGAACGAGCACGTCGACATCATGTGCAACCGTGCGCGGGTGAGCCTCAAAGCTCTGTCTGTGCTAGGGAACACACACCAGGGCCTGTCTATGGCCAAGTGGCGGCTGGTGTTTAATGTTGTCTGCCCCCCAGTACTGTCCTATGGGTGCCAGCTGTGGATGAATGCCCGAAATAAAGTAGGGCTAATTAAGAAGGTACAAGCTGTCATGAACAACGGTGTAAAGGTAATTTCGGGAGCCTTCAGGACGGCACCTCAGGAGGCTCTTCACAAGCTGACCAGGGTGCTACCTGCAAGGCTTTACTTGGAAAAACTAACACATACTTCCGCCCTTAGGTTGTACCGTGTTCCCCCACTTCCCAACTCAGGTGCCAACTTGGTCCTGACTGGGCAGAGGAGTCTTTGGGCGGCCCACATGTCAGCAATGACGGGGTGGTGACTGTTCCCCCGCTCTCTGGGCCGAAGAGGAGAGCACTGCGCCCCACAGCCTTGGAGGCACTCGGAGCTCGGATACCCGCTCAGGGTCCCCGCACCGACGTCACGGCAGTACCCCCTGGGAGGTTCCCAACTGGGCGGGTGTGGTGAAGCTCAAGGGGAGATGCGCCCCTAATAACTGGAAGGCAGACGTCGCAGCCCTCTACACAGAGTGGTCAGCTTCGGATGCGCCAAGGGTTATCCTTCAGACGGCGGCCACAATCTCAAAACAGGATCGGTTCGACGACCTCATGGTTGCCGGCGTGGCTGCTGTCATGACCACCTTTGGTGGAGGTGGGGAAATCCAGAACCGGGTCCAGCAATGGTGCCTGGGGACGGAAGTGACCCAGTTTGATGTTGACCTGTTCGCGCTTGCAAAGGCGGCTGAATGGGTTGAACGATACTATAGGACTTGTGCACCCCCCTCCCACATATACTTCCTGGCGGGGAATCTCTCAGCCCTACAGGCCATCACTAATATACGTACCCTTACGCATCAGCGAACGGTACTACTATTTCATAATGCGCTAACTTCATTCTTTGCTCAGCATGGGGACGTCAAGTTCTGGTTGACGTGGTCACCCCTGGTCAGGAAGAGGTCTCAGTCCACCTTAGCCCGACAGGCCGCCCTTGGCGCCTGCACTATCACCCCCGCGCCCTGCTTTCCTCCATCCAGTCAACATCACATCAGAAAGCAGAGGCTCAAAAGCACGCCTTCCACCTCTGGAAGACGGAGTGGCTTGAAAAATGTAGAGCCGAACCCCACACCTCGTTTGCTAGGGAGTATGCTCTAATGCGACCCCCGGATGGGAAAAACCACCCCCTCTGGTTAGGCGTTGACAATGCCACGGTCGACGTCTCCAGACACACCATGTCCACCGCACTTCGTCTTGCGGTGGGCCACACCTTCACATCGGACTACACCAAGTGGTTTAGACCCGACATACCCCCTGACGAGTTGTACTGCGAGTGCGGGTTCCCAGACCGCTCGTGGTTCCACCTCGTCTACGACTGCCCTCGGTTTGAGGAGGCGCGGTCCATCACTGCAGGACATGCGCGGTGGTCTAGCTTCTCCCCCAGGATCTCATGGGCACCAACGCTGCTTTGTGCGGAAGATTTTACGACTTCCTTCACATTTCTCGCGCGGCCTTCAAACCAAATGAGGACGCGGCATCTACTGCTCCTCCATCTAGGCGGACCACAACAGGGGCGGGCCGGTTAGAGACAGCGAGCACTCCCTCTGGGACGGGCCGGTCTCTTTCTGCAAGCACCCCCTGGGATCTGTGCCCAATCCGTCCAGCTACTAGGATTGAGTCAATCATACACGACTTCTTCCTCTCATCACGGGATCTCCTCTCCCATCCCCCTGACCTGGGCTAATCTGACCTTCAAATGAACCACTCATGCGATGTCCCTTTGTTGGGTAAGTTTGCGGTTCACTTTCATTATATTTTCTGCATGCCTGTTTTTTCATTTTTTGGACATGTTTTACCACCGTTCTCGACTGTTTGTCTTACTTATGCTTCCACTGGGTGGGTGCACACCTTTAGCTCTTCGCCCCTCATACGGGCCAGTGTGTTTATGACTCCAGTATTAAATACCGACTTTGTGTCACGTGACCGGCTTTGTATTATGTACTGCTCTGGGATATATATAAATTGATTCAAAAAAAAAAAAAAAAAAAGAGTGGTTGGCATGACAAGAAAGATGGAATGTAATCTCTATGGTGCTCGTTACGTATGATAATGAGTACAATTGGGTATCATTCCGAAAACCATTGTCACTTTTTTTTCATTGATAATATTTATTCTGGGACAGCACAACATACAAGACCTGTCACGACTCCTCGCCATTTCATAAGGTAAAGGTGGGTGCCCATCCGAAAAGGATTTAGAAGACAGATTTGGTAGATATCAGCACCCTCCCAGAGGGGGCGTCATAGGCACAGGAGGCAAGTAAAGTTAAAGTGTAAGGAAGGCAAGCAGAAGAGGGTGGTGGAGGACCCTGCTCTGCGGCAAGAGCCATTGAACTGGGGTGGGTTCAAGGATGGTTCACGACCTCATCCTGGGTCGGGAGGGAATGAAGACTGGGCTGGAGGTACGAAGGCAGCGCACGATAGTGGAAGAAAAGAGAGGAAATGTCTGGTTGACCAGAAATCTCAGATCCCCCTCAGGTACTCGGAGTATAGTGGTCACTCGTGGTTCCACTGGTGGAAACCACCGGCAGTACAACAGGCCTGGTGGTACTAGGGGCAGTCGTAGAGGACATGACAAAAGGAATGTCTGGAAAGGCACCGGCACATGGACAGCAGTTGTCATCCTAAGGAATGTTTGGTCTGAACCGCCTCAAGTAGACTACTGGTATTTAGTGGGGACATCGCCTAGCATATGACATCTCACTGTAGCTGGTCTGGGCCAAGGGCCCATACCCTGGAATACAAATAGTTCAAAAAATAAAGAAAAAACCACCTCAAGTAGTCCGATATGATGCGCAGCCAACAGCGAGGTGTAGGGTGGTCTTGGTCGTGTGACAGGAAAAGGAGGGGACGCCGTCTGTTTTGTCGACAGCGGCTCTCCGGAGGGGGCTGTTGTTCCCGGGCGAATGTTCATAGAGGGAGCACTCATAGGTGAAGGAGAGGGCTTCTGGTCAATCTTCGCCCTACTCAGCGCAGACGACCCCCAGCCATTCAACCCCGGTGCACTATCTTGGATATGAAGCAGCATCATCGCAGCTGTCGCCGGCGCGCTCACTGATGCTCACAGCACAGATCACTCACCGCCCAACCCACAAATTGACGACGCTTTGCAGCACGCGCTCGTGTGCATTGATGATGATGCACGGACAGGGCAGCCTTGGGCACAAAAAGCCGGCCGTGCATCGGCGCTGCTTGCGTTTTTCAACCCGGAGTCGCGTGTGCTCCGCATTGCCTTTCTTGTGCTTGGGTCTGAGAGCGCCTGGGCGGGTATGGAGGGTCAGGATGCTGTACAAGCTGGGTGCGTGGATCAGGGAACAGGAGGAGCCAGCGCCTGTGGCGTACATCCGCCTCCAGACCCTGCTCTTGGCCTCGACCTTCCTTGGAATAATGAGGAGGACGAAGTTGGGTCGGCGCAGATGGGCAGGCTTAAGGAGAGTGGGAAGGGCGAGGCAAGGACCGCGGGCGAGAAAATAGGGGGAGACGGGGGGAGAGAACCGGGAAGGGTGGGTGTACAAAGCCGAGAGGAGCACAGTATGGTAATATGACAAGACAAGTGGATGAGGTTTAAGCATGTGTACGCACCGGGATGGGCGTGCGATAAGGGTGGGAAGGGTGGAGCGGAGAGGACCGGGAGGGCATGCAGAGCAGAGAGGACAAGAGGGCGAAGGAGTGCAGGTGTGGGGAGGGTGTTGGGAAGAGCGGGGCGAGAGAATCAAGGAGGGCAGGCGAGAGGGGAGGGCGAGAGGGCGGAAAGGGCGAGCGAGTGGAGTCGAGAGGGCCAGGTAAGCGAAGAAAGGAAGGCGTAGTAGGGCAGGGCATAAGGACCAGGAAGGGTAAATGCGGGCAGGGCGAGGCGAGAGAAGAAGGGCAAGCTGTGAGTATGGGAATGGAAACAAAGAAGTACGGCGCTCGCACCTGTGTGAGTGGGGCATGGAATTTCCCTGGACAAGCATAATCGCAGGTGTCACGTTGACATCGTTTTGTTGCTGACTTCAACGGCTGACGAGGTTTCCGGAGTGTCGGACTGCTTACTAGTTGGTTATGACTACAATAGTAAGCATAAATTAGTCATGGACATTTACGCGTCGCCGGTGTTTGGTATTGCCGGTGTTTCAGGTATTATTAGGACGGACACTTACTCATTACTAGTATAACTGTACTAGGGTTTGGATTCCAGCTGCGCTTTAAAGCCAGCAAATAACTGTATATAAGTTGTGGTATCAAGACCAAGGCTCTTCAGCTTGGTCTTCTCGAATCATCACCTTGTCTCGCATACTAGTACCTCGGGTGCTAAGTAATCGCTCTTCGCTATTCATCCTTGTGGACATAGTCCCTTGTGACCTCGCTAAGGTACCCAATATCGTTGATTTGGTGTATCAACAAGCCGTTACGTATCTTTATCTTGTCACGCCTTTACAAGTCGCCTAAGTCAGGCCAGCGTTCGGTGATAACGCTACAGCAGGAGCACGAACAAGGGGCCCATGATTGTCTTGGTGCGAGTTGGAAGGACTGTCCAGGCAGGATATAAAATCGATGACAATCGATGGGCGAAGAGTCAAGGATTGAGAAAGTGGCGCATCACTCAGATGCTAATGCACAGTTTCACACTCCAGATTTGATAGCTCACATGCGATTTTCACTTTTAAATTGGCTAGAAATACTTCTTTTTTGAATTACAGTATCTAAAGAGCCCGTAAACGCAGTATACTGATACTATTAACGGTTCAGTTCGAACACGTTCTCTCAGGGTTCGGGAATTCCCCGAACCCCGAACCGGACCATCGGTCCGGTTCAGGTAATTCCCCGAACCTGAACCCCAAATTGGGGTTCGGTTCGGTTAAGTTCGGGTTCGAACCATGGTTCAGAACTGAACTTTCCCATCACTAGAAGGAGTGCCTTCCGTAGTATCTGCGGTATGCCACTCCTCCGCCCACTTGGTAAAAGCCTTCGGCGCGTGGCTTGTTGATATGCTGCCAATTATACAGACCAGAGTCACGTGGCTCACGGAAAGGCGATCGGTTGAATTGAGGAAGCGGGAAGGCCCACACAGCTACTGGTCTGAAGGTTTCCACGGGGCGATGTGCGTGAGGCACAAGGGCCAAGACATTTGACAGTTTGGAGCACAGTGTGATGGCACGCGCTCAGTCGACGATTACTTGGGATGGAAGGTGATTGACACGGCCACCAGTCCGAGGTTTGGATCCATAAGTTGCGAAAGCAAAAACTTTCGCCAGACCAGAGCACCGTGACAGTGAATACTTTGAAGGGAGGGGCCGGACAAAGATATCTTGAACTGGAAATTGTGCCGAATTCTTGTATTTGTCACACGAACCTTGATCTTCGTCGCTTAGCGTTGTTTTTGTTGTCAAAAAGTTGTTCATTTTGTTTGACAGGTTGTTCAATGTTGGTTGACAGGTTGTTTGGCAAGCTCCACAGGCGGCTATAACATAATCATGATTATATTTTTTCATCTAAGTCAATCTACTGTAGGGGAACGGGGCCCTTGTGCACAAACCGGGGAGTGCTCGTTCCCCCAGCCATGCCATCCCCCCGGCTTTGCTGCCCTCTGGCCACTGTGGGCACGCCCACCACACGCCCACCCCCCATCCCCCCAATCCTCCTTTCATGTGGCACCCTTCATCACAGACGGTGGGCTGCCTGAAATCCCAGAGGTGGCTTAGACACTCCGCTCTCCTGGGCAAGCAGGTGGACATGCGGGAACGGGACCGGGTGCTCCCATCTCGGGATGCGTGCGATGGGAAGCGAGCGCTCCCCAGTTTGTGCACAAGGGCCCTGTTCCCCTACAGTAGATTGACTTAGACGAAAAAATATAATCATGATTATGTTATAGCCGCCTGTGGAGTTTGCCAAACAACCTGTCAACCAACATTGAACAACCTGTCAAACAAAACGAACAACTTTTTGACAACAAAAGCAACGCTAAGCGACAAAGATCAAGGTTCATGTGACAAATACAAGAATTCGGCACAATTTCCAGTTCAAGATATTTTTGTCCGGCCCCGCCCTTCATAGAATACTGTCTCTGACTCGGAGTTGCGCTCTGTCGGGAATCAACTTGGGCTGACCCCGGGTCAGGACAGTCAAGTCAAGACTGCAACAGTCAAGCAAACTTGACTGACTAGTCAGATGAACCGTGGGGACTGATAAGAACGACTTTCACACGAAATATTTTAAAAAGCGCTATAAGTTAGCTCCAACATTCTTCAGGCTAAATCAGGAGAGTCCCGAAGAGTGCAGCCACCGGCAGACCCTCTTTTGGGTAAATGGGTGAGCGTTCTGGCAGCTACTATTCACCAGATGGCTGGGGTGCCGGCCAGGACATGATGCGCCTCACGTTTCGAATGTGCTCAGATGGGGTGTCCCCCCCTCCATCAAACTATATGTAAGCTATCAAACTGTAAATGTGACTCGGTCCCCGGTGGAAAGGCGACCGGGCTCGGGGAAGGAGGCAACATCCCCGAGATAACTCGCACTTGCATTGCATGTGGGATGTGTGCGAGGCATTGAAGATACCAGCGGCTGTTGATGACACCGCGAACCGTCGTTCTGGCTCATGTTTTGTCATATCTCGCATCTTATGGTACTAGCATCGGAAAATACACCCACTTAAAAATTTAGTTTGAATACAAATTTCAGGTACACCAGTCTGGTCTGTGATCTAGTTGACTCCGCTGCAGGAAGTCACCCAGTTCTCGTGAACCCTTGACTAGCGTCTGTTTCTGACTAAATGACTGAAATAGTCGGCTGACTCCGATTCAAAGTCTGACTGAGTCAGACTGCAGTCATGACATCGCTGACTTGTGTTGGGATGGAGTTTGGCACGCTAACCATTTTTTGCTTAATGCAAACCTTGATGCAAACCATAAAAGCAGATATTGAACTGATGTTAAGATAGGGGCAACGTCGTGAATGCGCCCCTCAGCGCTTGTAAGTCACAGCTAGGCATTGAGGAAGCAAGGGTGTCCTTCTGAAATGAGATAAGTTACTGTAGCCATCAATGATCAATGCACAGGGGAGGTCCTTCCAAATGCAGTGCGCTTACTGTACTGTAGACATCGGGGTTTGATAAACTCCTGGTTTTGGTATTCCGATCTAGCTTTGGCGCGGTATCGCCACGGATATCCAAAATCTGGCTTACAGAACGCCATCGATTTTGATTTTCAAGGCGGTTTCACTCCACCAAGTCATTTCACTGGCAGTGACCGGAAGTCATTGTGTGATGCATTGCAAAGTTCTCGATCTCTTTGATACGGCAGAACCATCTTATTTCCAAGTTCCGTTTGGGTTCCATTCTGTGGGCTGTGGTACAGCATCGCTGCATCAAGGACGGCGCTTGGAAATTCCAAAACCAACTTGGAAGACGAGGAATTGATGCTGTCGTTCCTTGCTTGGAATCAAGCAATAATTTTCACACGATGCCGAAGACGGTGGGCTGATTTTTACCATTCTCTTTCCTGCTCGGTGGTGACTATTTCAATTCAAGCACTGTTCAGGAACATGTTCAAATTATGAGCACTGAGCAATGATACAAACCTGCGCCGCTGAGATAGCCTGAGCAAGCACAAATGCCAACCTTCCTGCCTCTTCAATCAGGCTCGCTCTAGACAGCGGCCCGCTCGACGACGAGTGTCCCTGCCAATCCATACAGACAAATGAATCCGGCGTTGCAAGGTCATGACACCCACCACGTGAAATGTACTTGTAAAGAATACAAATACGATGGACGCCCCCGCCTTGTAGTTGCTTTTGATGGCACGCACTGGCAGAATCAATTTGGACCCGAGGTGCGCACGAATGCAACGATATCCTCTCGAAGAATGTCATTCATAACACTACTATGAGATCAGAGTAGCCATGTTGCAGAATTTTAAGTTACTCCCATATCGTGAAGAGTGACGACCGACTCTCTTACTATACGAGTGGAGTTTGTTATGTACGCTAGCCCGCAGACTCGGAACATGCGCGGTGCTTTTACAGTATACGCAGATAAGAGTAGCGAGCGTGAACGAAAAGAAAAGCGGACTACTAATTGCAATCGGGTGTCATTCCGCAGCAAGAGTCACTAGCGAAGGTGACATCGGGAGTACAGTACATGGACGGCACACACAGCCACCAGTCCGAGGCTTCCATGGAGTAAACATTCGTAAGGCACGAACATTCGGCGGGACAGAGCACGGCGTGAACACCTTCTCGCGCACTGATGGGATTGAGGGTGTTTGGCACTGGAAAGCTAGCCTGATCTTTAATGCAAACCATATGAGTCGAAATTGCACCGGTTAGTTAGTTCGATAGTGTCAGAGTCTTGAGGGCCGCCCTCAAATTCGGCGCTGTACACAGGGGTTGCCAGGGTTGAGGAACCTATATACAGGGGAGTTCAACGGTGTTTGAGGGTTCTTCCCAATGCAGGAGCGTATATCGGAGTTTGATTATTTGATCTGGTTTTGGGATTTGGGACTCTAGATTTGGCGCGGCAGCGTCACGGATATCTGAAATTTGGACCCAACCAACAAGATGACCAGCGCCACATGCCATACAGAAAAGAGTGATCCGCGCGCGATGTTCTCGATCACGTTGATCCCACAGTGTACCGTGACCTTAGTGGTTCCAGGTTTCGTTTGGGTCACTGGGTCTGACTGACTCTGACACGCACGGGTTTTGGACCATATATCCACATACTACGTCGAAGGCGGCGCTTGGAGATATATTGCTTGTCTATTGCTGCTATACCTTGCATGGAATCAAACAATAAATAGAATGAACCCCACATGGCATTGCCACATGGTGTTGAAGACGGTTGGCCAGTTTTTGCTTTTCTTTCTTGTTGATGATTGATGGCTGTTTTCAATTCAAGTAGTATCAAGGAACGTATCATATCATCATCGCCATGAGTCCCTTACGCATCTTTCACACACTGACATACTCCTTTGACTGACCCAGACCTCACTGCTTGCGGCCACTGTCGCTGTATTCACTGGCGGCGCGTGACTTCGCGTGTGAGTCGGTGTGACTTCCCCTTTTGAAAGTTTCCATATACGGACCCCTTGCAGATGCTGCTGGTCGAATTGCATTTTACCCTCTTCATCTGCTTCTGCTTGCTGTATCTAGATCACGTCATTTCTACCCCATCGATGTTGAAGAAGAGCTGGTTCGAGCTCGTCTACGACCGACAAGCCACGAAGTAATGGGTAGGTGTATGTACGCAGACACCGCTGCCGACCGCAACCTTCGTTCCGAGACAACTTGTTTAGTCTGAGTCTGTGACACATTGGGAAATCGAGGTCTTAGCCGTTATGGCAGCGCAAAGTGAGGCATCGACTTGGGCAAATACTATAAAGCATGTTGCATGGCGTCGTACTTGCGTTTTCCCCGCATGTGAAGAAAGAGCATCGTACAGTACTCAAGATCCTACTATGTGACCTCCTCCTGCTGTCCCTGGTACGTGGCCATTGTTCCTTGTGTGCTGTGGGTGCCTGTGTGCGATGCTCTTCTGAAACAAAACAAAGCCACACCGGGGCAGTTATATCTAGGGTGGATTGCAGCGCTAAACTGCCAGTGTGCTTGTCGAACCACAACCATATCACCCATGCTCCCTGTTCCTCTGCTCTCTTTGTCCTTGGTCGTTTCGACTCTACCCACCCCACTCTCTACCGACCATCGATATGATGTCCCCCAGGGATCTCCTTTTGTTCTTGCTCCTGTCCTCACGGAGGAACACCAAGCTCCTTACGGACTTATCAACAATTCATATATCGTCGTATTTAAGAAGGACACACCGCAAGCGATTGTGGACAATCATTATAACTTCTCCAAGCGGCACACTCCGAGTACCCTCTTTTGGATGACGAGAGTGGAATTCGTCACGTATACGATAGTCATATCAAGGGGTATGCTGGACGATTCACAGACACAGTCATCCAGAGGATTCGCAAACAGGCAGAAGTGGACTATGTTGAACGCGACCAAATTGTCAGGACACAAGAAATTCAGGAGGAGGGGGTACGTTGACAACAAGCCAATTGTACACCGTGCGTGTGACTCATCAAATTATTTATTTATTTCCAGGGTTTCGCTCGCATCAGCCACCGCCCAAAGCTTTCCTTCGACACATTCAACAACTTGAAGTACAAATTTGATGTCCACGGTGGCGAGGGTGTAGATGTCTATGTCATTGACACCGGTATTCATATCAATCATGCTGAGTTCGAAGGTCGTGCTTCCTGGGGAAAGAGTTTCCCCCGGAATGAGGTGGATGAAGATAACGATGGCCATGGTACCCACTGCGCGGGCACGATCGCCTCAGGAAAATACGGTGTTGCCAAGGCTGCAAATGTTATAGCTGTCAAGGTTCTTAAATCACACGGCAAGGGCGCAATGTCTGCAGCCATCGCCGGTGTTCTTTACGCTGCAGACGCCGCAGAAGCGAAGGCTATGCGCGCTGCCGCCGAGGTCAAAGCCACAGGGAAGACAAAGCACAAGGGCTCTGTCGCTAACATGTCTTTGGTTGGTGGAAAATGCATCACACTTGATCGAGCCGTCAATAGTGCCGTCGGGACTGGTCTTCACTTTGTTGTCGCCGCGGGCAACGACCATAGTGATGCGTGCAATTATTCCCCAGCTGCCACCGAGGATGCCATTACTGTCGGCGCGTCCACGCATCGCGATGAACGCGCGGATATATCGAATTTTGGACGCTGCGTCGACGTCTTCGCTCCTGGCGTGGATATCTTGTCCACTTGGATCGGCTCCAAAGACGCTACTCACAAACTCAACGGTACTTCCATGGCTTCGGCCCACACGGCGGGCCTTTTGGCCTACTTCATTTCCATTTACCCATCAACCACGTTCAACCCTGGTCCCCCTGGTACCTCATCGCTTCTCCAGCAAGAACTCAATCCGCAACGTCCCTCAACCAGCTCTTTCTCCCAGCTCTACCAATCCATTTACAACATTATGCCCCTCTGGGTAGGTGGCTTCCTTCCTTCGACACGCTTCATTCATGCTATCACTGCACCAATGGAGTTCAAACCTCTCAGCCCTGAAGACTTGAAGGCGACGTTGATCAAATTGTCGAGCAGGGACATACTCTCGCAGATCCCCACAGCTACATCTGTAAAACAGAGTGCTCGGCTAACTGTTTCCGACCAGTCCTGACCAGTCCTGACAACCTGCCGTTTTACAGATGTACTGTCAACTTGGTGGTTTTCAATAATTTTACCATTAGTAGTAGTCGCCACTAGATAATGTTGTTTCTTGTGACCCGTCGTTTTGTGACTTTTTTTTGGCGTGTACTGTGTCTAGTTTATGTTGCTAATTTTAAGGATTTCAGCGCCTTTTACATGTAGTCTCCATACTGCCAGTCATCAGCAAATCTTCCCGAGTTGAAGCCCGCTTATTCCTCACTTAAATTCGATCGTTGTCTCACAAAGCCGTCAGCCGATATAAGCAACTACAATTCCCTCAACCAAAAACAGTATCATACAATTATCATTCGTCATTACTTGGTTGTTACTCGAAGAAATGGTGGAGGTCATAAGAGTACTAAGAGATTGACTAAGAGGCTAAGACTCACTAAGACATGAGCTGACGCCAGGTGCCATCCACCCTGTTATCCCCGGCGTGTCGACGAACGGGCGGAATTCGGGGTCGCAAAACATGAGGGAGGTCGGGCACCTCGCACGGTACGCAGCGTTGCCGGTGGGCGTCGAGTGATCGTCGCGGCCCGTGACGATCTTCTGTATCGTGCTCTTGACGTTGTCAGCGGCGATGATAAGGTCTACATTATGACTTCTCAAGACGTAAGCGTTGCAGACGGCCCACCTTCGACAGCAGGGTCGGGCTCCGTGTCGCGTACGGTAGTGCCAAGGCGGATATGGACGGCGGGAGTGGTGTGCGCGAGGCGGAGGGTGCCCATTGTTGGTTCTAGTACACGCGAACGCTGATGAGTATATTAGAGACAAGCCGCCTATGCAGCCTATACGCGGCAAATGTGCTCCGTCAAACCCGGAGGACGCAAAACAAACATCAGTCGAGAGAAAGCATCAGGCTCTCTCGCGCGCACGAGTTTCAGACGCACCTATCTCGTCCGTGTTGAAACTGGTACACGCCCACTCAGACAGCGAGCGTCGTTGCGCGCAGCGTCTACATGAGCATGGGGCTGAGGGTGGGGAACTTGCGCTTAGTCCAAAAAGACCGCACCAAACTGTCGCGACGCTCAGGGTGCGTACCAGAAAGAAGGGATAAGAACACGCCAATGTGGCTGTGCATGATGAGGCTGACGCCAATGAGCCCGTCGAGGTGACGAAGGCGCTTGCAGTGAGCGGGACGAGGCTGGCGGCGAGGAGGCGCTCGAGGGCCGGTGGTACGAGCCGTGCGACTTGGTCGGCTCGTTCACCGTACCTTTGTATGTCGCTAGTCGAGCAAAAAAGGATGAGTAGGTAAGTAGAGGGGATGGAGTGTGTGTGTGTGGCCAGGATGGTCGAGCAGCGTGCTGTGGGTTGTAGGGTTGTTCAAGTGGGCCTGAAGAGGAGTGCGATAAAAGAGTGACACCCGAGCTGTTGGAGGTGGAGAGGGGCGAGGGGACGCTTGGTTGCTGCTAGAGACTGGCACAAGACGGCTCGGAGATGAATGCACTGGGCACCAATCACGTGCGCCGGATTTGCCCACCTTTGTTCTCATCTCCGACTACAACAGTCATACACTAAACCAACCAGCCAGTTAGTCGCCTCTTGCTCGCCCGAGCTTCCGCTGTTCACCGTCGGGCCGCACCTCCCCCAAACAGGAGCCGAATTAGTTCAAAAGCGTTAAAGCATGTAAGCGAACGAAGCCACAGCATGACCAACGTCATTATTGTACGGCCTAGCTTCATTATTTCGAACGCGGAGCATGACCGGTTCCACCTGACCTGCCTCTGTGGGCAGTCAGCTCCTTTTATCAGGCGATCATCGTCGTCAAAGTCCAAGTCGAGCATCCCGAGACCTGTTACCGGGTGGCTGGTGACCTATGGAACCCAGGGCCAACCGACGTCAAAAATGGAGGCATGGAACCCCATTCGGAGGTAGCGGGAATCTACCTATGAGCGCTGAGCGCTGAGCAGCAATAAGTTGAGGTCGAAGGCAATACAGTTAGTGAGTTCTCCTTTAGATTATAAGTTCCTGAGAAAGACTAACGTCGAACCAGATACCCCCTGAGAGGATTGACAATGCCATTGTGTGCAGAGGCACCACGTGCGGCAAAATCCCGTTCACACACAGACACATGGTTGCAGAAGCTAAGGCTCTGAGGCACTTTATCATGTTTGGCATGCCACAAGGCATGACGTAGTTTTCCAAGTTGACCATTCAGGCAGAATTTGAGCAAATGAGAGAGACGTATGTTCTTTTCTGTACAGTCAGAAGTTGAGGAAGCTAGCGTGGTCTTCTGATATTCTCAAATGAGGTAGTCATCATTCATAGTTCACAAGTGAAGTGAGGCCATACTGTATTGAAGGCCTCCAATCTGGACGAAGTGCACTTAGATATCGGAGTTTGATTACAGCCAGCGAGTTCCTGTCCGATGAAATGATCGATGGAGGACCGGTATCCTGTTTTGCTGTAGCAATATCGTCTTTTCAGGTAGGACTGGAACTACAGTACGTTGCCGTAATTTGGTTGCCCGATACTATGCCCCAGATTGGCGCGGTAGCGTCACGGATTTCTAAAATTCGGATTACAGAATTTCCACCGCGTCACGCGTGAACGCGTGAAGTGTGATGCATGTGATGCCGACTCTCTTACTATACGAGTGGAGTTTGTTATGTACACTAGCCTGCGGAACATGCGCGGTGCTTTTACAGTATTCGCAGATAAGAGTAGCGAGCGTGAACTTGAACAAAAAGAAAGGCCATCTACTAACTAGAATCCGGTATCATTCCGCAGATAAGAGCCGCTTGCGAAAGTGACATCGGGGAATTGATGAGTACATGGACGGTGCACACAGCCACCAATCCGAGGTTTCCATAGCGTAAACACTCGTAAGGCACGAGAGCTGAAACATCGCGCACTGATGGGATTGAAGGTGTTTGACACTGGCAAGCTAGCTAAGGTTTAATGCATACCATAAGAGTAGAAATTGAACTGGTTACTAGACGTTAGACCGATAGTTGTGAGGTCTTACTGTAAGTGCCGCCTATAAATTCGGCGCTGTACACTCAGGGGTGCAGTGCCAGGGTTGAGGGACCTATAGATAGTAGCAAGGATAGTGGGGTTCAACGGCGTTTGAGGGCTCTTCCCAATGCAGGCGCATATATTGGAGTTTGTTTGATCTGATTTTGGTACTCTAGATTTGGCGCGGCAGTGTCACGGATTTCTAAAATTTGGCATGTTGGCCAGCGCCACATGGCATACTGTAGTGTGAAGCATGTGATGTTCTCGATCACGTCGATCCTGACTGTAACCCTACTAGTTTCAGGTTCGTTTGGGTTCGTTGGGCCCTGGCACGTATGGGTTTTGGACCATATATCCACACACTACAACAAAGGCGACGCTTCAGTGGAGATTTATCACTTGTTTATTGTTGTCATTTCTTGCATGGAATCAAAAAATGAATAGCATGAATCCCACATCAAGCCCCACATGGTGTCGAAGACGGTTAGCCGGTTTTTCCTGTTCTTTCTTGTTGATGATTGATGACGGTTTTCAATTCAAGTAGTGTTCGAGAACTTGCTAATCATCATCGCAGTGACTCTCCCACGCTTGCTCTCACGCATCTTTCACACACTGACATACTCCTTTGACCGACCCAAGCAGCCACTGTCGCTTTTTCACCAGCGGCGCGTGATGATTTCCCCTTTTTGAAAGTTTCCATAAACAGAGCCCTTGCAGATGCTGCTGGTTCCGTTGCACCTTACCTTTTTCATCCACTCCTGCTTGCTGTATCTGGATCACGTCATTTAGACTCCATCTATGTCGAAGAGAGTCTAGTTCGAGTTCATCTACGACCGACATGTCACGAAGTAATAGGTAGGTGTACGTACGCGGACACCGCTGCTGACCGCAACCCTCGTTCCGAGATAGCTCGTCTAGTCTGAGTCTGTGACACCTTAGGAAATCGAGGTCCTTGCTGTGATGGCAGCGCAGCCACTTGGCAATACTATATTGCAAGTCGCATGGCGTCGTACTCGCACTTTCCCCTGGTGTGAGAATAATCATTGTAGAGATGTTTTCGAAGTCCTGCATCGAGCATCCTACAGTACTCAAGATCCTACTATGTGACCTCCTCCTGCTGTCCCTGGTACGTGGCCTCTGTCCCTTGGGTGCAATGGGGTGCCTGTGGGTGATGCTCTTCTGAAACAAACAAAGCCACACCAGGGCAGTTATCTAAGTTGGATTGCAGCGCTAAACTGCCAGTGGACTTATCGAACCACAACCATATCACCCATGCTCCCTGTTTCACTGCTCTCTTTGTACTTGGTCATTCCGACCCTAGCCACCCCACTCTCTACCAACCATCGATATGATGTCCCCCAGGGATCTCCCTTCGTACTTGCTCCTGTCCTCACGGAGGAACACCAAGCTCCTTACGGACTTATCAACAATTCATATATCGTCGTATTTAAGAAGGACACACCGCAAGCGATTGTGGACAATCATTATAACTTCTTCCAAGCGGCACACTCCGAGTACCCTCTTTTGGATGACGAGAGCGGAATTCGTCACGTATACGATAGTCATATCAAGGGGTATGCTGGACGATTCACAGATACAGTCCTCCAGAGGATTCGCAAACGGGCGGAAGTGGACTATGTTGAACGCGACCAAATTGTCAGGACACAAGAAATTCAGGAGGGGGCGCCGTGGGTACGTTGACAAGAAGCCAATTGTACACCGTGCGTGTGACTCATCAAAACTTCTTTTATTTCCAGGGTCTCGCTCGCATCAGCCACCGCCCAAAGCTTTCCTCCGACACATCCAACAACTCGAAGTACAAATTTGATGTCCACGGTGGCGAGGGTGTAGATGTCTATGTCATTGACACCGGTATTCACATCAATCATGCTGAGTTCGAAGGTCGTGCTTCCTGGGGAAAGAGTTTCCCCCGGAATGAGGTGGATGAAGATAACGATGGCCATGGTACCCACTGCGCGGGCACGATCGCCTCAGGAAAATACGGTGTTGCCAAGGCTGCAAATGTTATAGCTGTCAAGGTTCTTAAATCACACGGCAAGGGCGCAATGTCTGCAGCCATCGCCGGTGTTCTTTACGCTGCAGACGCCGCAGAAGCGAAGGCTATGCGCGCTGCCGCCGAGGTCAAAGCCACGGGGAAGACAAAGCACAAGGGCTCTGTCGCTAACATGTCTTTGGTTGGTGGAAAATGCATCACACTTGATCGAGCCGTCAATAGTGCCGTCGGGACTGGTCTTCACTTTGTTGTCGCCGCGGGCAACGACCATAGTGATGCGTGCAATTATTCCCCAGCTGCCACCGAGGATGCCATTACTGTCGGCGCGTCCACGCATCGCGATGAACGCGCGGATATATCGAATTCTGGACGCTGCGTCGACGTCTTCGCCCCTGGCGTGGATATCTTGTCCACTTGGATCGGCTCCAAAGACGCTACTCACAAACTCAACGGTACTTCCATGGCTTCGGCCCACACGGCGGGCCTTTTGGCCTACTTCATTTCCATTTACCCATCCACAACGTTCAACCCTGGTCCCCCTGGTAGTACCTCATCACTTCTCCCACCAGAACTCAATCCGCAACGTCCCACAACCAGCTCTTTCACCCGGCTCTACCAGTCCATTTACAACATTATGCCCCTCTGGGTAGGTGGCCTCCTTCCTTCGCCACGCTTCGTTCATGCTATCACTTCACCACCGGAGTTCAATCCCCTCAGCCCTGAAAATCTGAAGGCGACGTTGATCCAATTGTCGAGTCGGAATATGCTCTCGGAGATCCCTGCAAATACTGTCAACTTGTTGATTTTCAATAATTACACCGTTAGTCCAAGCGTTAGCTACTAGATTTTCTTGTAACCCATCGGTTTGTAAATTTTTGGGTGTACAGTACTGTGTCTAGTTCATGTGTCTTTTGGAAGGAGCTTCAACGCCTTATATGTGTACCTTAATCCTCATGCTGCCAGTCATCGGCAAATCTTCCCGAGTTGAAGTCCGCTTATTCTTCGCTTACAGCAGTTTTCATATCGATATGACAGGAACCCATTGGCAAATTTGCCGAGACACGATATTTTTGTGACATACAATAAAAATAAAGCAAGTGACGGCAATGCCGGACCGCATTTTCACGCGCTGTGCGTCAGGTGTGCGTCCTGCAGTGCAATGTCTCGACAGCAGGGTCGGGCAGCGCGTCACGTACGGTAGTGCCAAGTCGGACATGGACGGCGGGAGTGGCTCGTGCGAGGCGGAGGCGGAGGGTGCCGATTGTTACATGAGACATTAGAGAGAAGCCCCCTATGTAGCTCATACGCGGCGTGTGAGCACCGTCGAACCTGGAAGCCGCCAAAGTGCCGCAAAACAAATATCAATCGAGAGAAAGCACCAGGCTCTCGCACGCGCACAAGTTTTAAGCGTACCACCTCGTTCGTGTTGAACCTGGTACGCACCCACTCAGACAGCGAGCGTCGTCACGCGCAGCGTGCACATGAGCATGGGGCTGAGGTGGAGAACTTGCGCTTAGTCCATCAAGATCAAACCAAACTGTCGCGACGCTCAGGGTGCGTACCGGAGAGAAGGAAAAGACGCACGCCAATGTGGCTTTGCACGATGAGGCTAATCCCGAGAAGTCAGTCGAGGAGGGGCGCGGGAGAGCCGGACGTGACGAATGCGCTTGCGGTAAGCGGGACGAGGCTGGCGGCGGCAGGAGGCGCTCGAAGGACCAATGGTACGAACCATGCGACTTGGACAGCGGCGGGAAGGTCGGCGGGTCGTTCACGATACCCTTCTATGTCACTAGGATGAGTAGGTAAGTAGAGGGGAGGGGAGGGAGGGTGTGTGTGTGGTCGAGCGGCGTGCTCTGGATTGTGAGGATGTTCAAGTGGGCTTGAAGAGGGTTGCCAGAAAAGAGAAGTGCACCGAGTTGTTGGAGGTGGAGAGCGATGAGGGGACGCTTGGTTGCTGCTGGAGACTGGCACTAGACGAGTCTTGCGGCCATTCTCTCGTGTGCGCGACAAATGGGAGGGTTCGGAGATGACGTCGGCACTGGGCACCCATCACGTGCGCCGAATTACTCGGTCTTCGGCGACGCACGGCCCGGACCAACACCCTTATTTTCATATCTACAACAGTAAACCAACCAGCTGGTCTCTTCTTGCTCGCCTGAGCATCCGTCCGTTCACCGTGGGCCGCACCTTTTCCTCCACCAAACGGGAACCGAATTAGTCAAAAGCGTTAAAGCAAGTAAGCGAACGAAGCCACAGCATGACCAACTTCATTAATGTAAGGCCTAGCTTGGATATATCGAACACGGAACTTGCGCGGAACACGACCTGTTCCACCACCTGCCTTTGTGAGCAGTTACTCTGTAGTTTCTTGTATCGGGCGATCATCGTTTGTCAAAGTCCAAGTCGAGCATCCCGGACCTGTTACCGGGTGACTGGTGACCTATGGGACCCAGGGCCAACCGAGGTCGAAAATGGTCGCATGGAATCCCAGCTCGTGACAGTGAGGAATCTACAGATGAACGCTTAGGAGCGATAAGTTCGGGTCGGAGGCAGTATTGTATGTGAGTTATCTTTTGAATTACAGTACAGCTAACAACGAAACGATAGACCCGAATCACTCAGGCGCAACTCCGATTTTCGTTTAGTTTTGGAGCGGAGCAAACAAAGGTAACAATTAGCTGTGGGCCACGGAGTGTAGAAGGGCTCGTCGCATGACTTCAGTGGTGCCTGCATTCTTTCCTGTTCAGGCCAGTGCCGTAGCACGCGGCTCTTCATCACCGTCAAATGTATTCGTTTTTTGTGCTCGATTTTACCCGAATTATGGAGAGCAATGAAGAGCTGGCACTGGTACGAGCATAAAATGTATACGATTTACCGCAAGGACCCCCCACCCTCTAGTACATTGCCATGGCTAACAGCCAGAGTGACGACGACGACACTGCGAATGCTGACTTGGAGTCTGGGCTCCATCAGCGTTTCCCCCGTGCTGGGTACTGGTTCGGGATGCTTCCAACGCATCCCCTCTATCGACATAATACTACTTCAAGTTTGGCAGTCAAATCGATTTGGATTTTCGAATGGTACTAGATCGTGAAATAAACAAATGTTACAGCTACATCCAACCCGTTTAACGGTTGAGGTCGACCTAACGCCAGTGGAGTGCGGACTACAGAGCCTGTGTCCTGTTTGAGTCTAAGGACCCAGTTTACTGTACGCTGGCTGATCTGTGTAAAACGAGCAATGTCACTGGACTTGAGATATCCTGACATGACCACGAGCTGTTCTTTGATAGCTTTGGGGATGTGTCGTGTCATAATGATGTGGTGGGGATGGAAGGACTACAGAGTATAGCTACGACGAAACCCTGCTCTTTCACAATTTCACCGGGCGGACCATGCTGACACATTATTTGCTCCGCTCCAAAACTAAACGAAAATCGGAGTTGCGCCTGAGTGATTCGGGTCTATCGTTTCGTTGTTAGCTGTAAAGTCCCTGAGAAAGACTATAATGTCGAATCCCCCTGAGAGGTTTGACATGTGCAGACCCCAGGCCCCAGGATCGTTGGAAATGCTTGCGGACCAAGGTTAGATGATTAGATCGCGATAATCATGAATGGAGACAAAGTGGCTGCTTCTGCATAACCTTATGTATTTTTTCGACTGTTTTTCTACGATGGCCACGAATCACTGTAAAGCGTTTGTCGTTCGTTGGGACCTGGATGGGCGCAGTGAGAATGTAAGTATTCACACCTTTTTGTGTACTTGCAATATCGCCTTTTCAGGTATTGTAGGACTGGAACTACGGTACGTAGCTGTAATTTGATTGCCCGATACTACACCCTAGATTTGGCGCGGCAGCGTCACGGATTTCTAATATTTCGATTACAGAATCCCACCGCGCTGCTTTCAATTCAAGTAGTATTCAGGAACGTTTCCGTATGCTGAGCGCTGGTGCAGCGCTGGGATAGAAAGTAGAAATACCAGCCTTCATGCCTCTTAGCCTTGCTCTTAACAGCAGTCCGCTCGACTGCCAGTGATGTCCTCATCTACCCATACAGAGAACACGACTCCAACATTGCAAGATCAACACTTGGACACTGACAAATGTCCCTCCTGTATGACCAGCGTAGCTGGTGGGCGTCGCCTCGTAGTTGCTTTTGATGGAACAGAGAACCAATTTGGACTTTTGGTGTGTCAGAATTGAACAATAGCTCGAAGGATGTAACTCATGGGACTATGAGATCAGAGCAGCCACGTTCTGGAATTTCACAGCCGTATCGTGCAGAACGATGACCAAATCTCTCACTATAACAGTGGAATTGGAACATTTGTGAAGCCCTCATCGTTCACGAGACTTTTACCCGTGTGGATCAAGAACAAATGGGCAGCTGCTGTGGCCCCGTGAGTTATTAAATGTGTTCAATTCCCGATACCACGCCGAAGACAGACTCCTTCATCTTTCTAGCAACTTCAACTTTGACTCAAACCTCTTGTCGGGATATCGATTTCTCTCTGAGAAATACCAAAAGGGTGATCGAATATTCCTAGTAGGGGAGTCATTCTTGCATCGGCAAAGTGAAGGTTGACGTGACTAATGTGGTTTCCAAATTGGACAGGGTTTTCCCGAGGAGCATATCAAGCAAGGGTTTTAGCAGCTATGATCGCGAGGGTACTCCTTCACGCCCACTAAACTGCTCCGAGGAATTCATGTCTAAACAGGTCGGTTTACTTCGTGCGGGCAGTGATGAGCTGATCCCATTGTGAGATCCAAAAAAATTTCCTGTCCAATCGTCAACAAAATTACAATTGATTGATAGGGCTTTTAAAACGTACACGGACCCCAAAAATTCAGAAGAAATACCGAGAGATAGGTAAATAATGTTACATCACATTCTAGTTGTTATACTAACGGCCAAAAAAGTGGTGAGCCCGATGGACCCAAAACTACCATCGCGGAAGAGTTTAAAGAAGCCTTTTGCAACGACGTCAAAATACATTTCGTCGGTGTTTGGTACGCATATTTTCTGCCATTCCTGTTCTTCTTTTAACTCCGAGGTAATTAAGGGACACCGTTTCCTCCGTTGGGCTTTTCAGGAACAAATATTATCCAGGAGCAGAACTGGCCGAAGGCATATGTTTCTTTCGTCATGCCCTAGCTATCGACGAGAGAAGGGTAAAGTTCATACCCGAATATATTGTTGCAAGCAGCAAGGACTTTTTACCCGGTGAACTTGGAGAGCCAAGATGCAAAGAGGTTTGGTTCAGAGGATACCATTCTGATATGTGAGTACCCGCAATATGCTGCTGCGTCGCGGACAAATAAATACTGGCATACAGTGGCGGGGGCAACAAAGAGAATATAACCCGTGACAACGGCGCTATCCCTAGTCGGTGGATGGTGTACGAAGCCAAGCTCGCCGGCCTCAAAATGACAAAGTTCCCGAGGTCCAAAGAGAGTGCTCTGAAACCTGGTCCAGACTCTATGACGCAACTTTACAAGGTATTGGAATATGCGGATCCCCTAGTCAGAATTATCAAATGGGAAATCCATTCCAAGGACCGTCCTCCTCTTCTGGACGACGAAGGGAAGCCTCCGCCGCGTGTCTTCACACGGTCAGTCACCTCTTTTTCTCTCGTTTCCATCATATGCCTAAATATGGCTACCAAGAACTTGTCATCGCGAACGTCCCAGGCAGATTTATAGCCACCATAGATTTACTTCATTTATGTTACTCTATCAGAAGCCTGAGATATCTGTCGAGGAAACTTTTGCAGACCGTCAAGTTCCTGATTCATGGCTCCGAGTCGACCAATCTGACAGACTTTACGATTGGAATGAGTATATCAGCCGGCTTCGCATTGATAAGCAAAATACGGACCAGGCCCTGGATTTGTTCCGCAGCGATGCGGATTTAGCGGGATTCCCCTGGGCTACTTCGTTGCAACCTGTGCGGGTTGCACTCGCGACGGCTGCGCAACCCCCCTTGCAACCTGTGCCGAATGAACCAGGGCCGTCTGTGCATTCCTCCTCGCAACCGGGTACACCAGAACCCATCGCGACGCCTATGCAATCTTCCGACCGACTTGTGCACGATGCACAGGCAAACCAGCCCATTGTTCCCCCGACGGCGGATGCCAGTGTTCTCCCTCCCAAATCAATCGAGTCGGATATCTTGGATGGTGGTGGAATTCCCACTTTGATTGCTGCCGTGCTCAGACGCACAAACGTTGAAGAATTCTTGGAGCTTCTCGGAGTTCAAGCTTGTACGGGTACGCATTCGGACATTATGTTCGTCAATCTTCACTTGACGAAATATTTCAGAAACCGGCAAGATGACAATACGACAGGACAACAGACGACAATTCTCTTTGATGATCCAACAAGTATGTCGCGATCAAAAGTACGTTGAGTATACGCTGGCCATTCGGGTAGCGTATCATGTGTTTTGGGGTTCCGGTGAGAGACAATAATTTTGCTAGTTTGTATTATTTCTTGCTAATCTATTTAGACGTCGACCTATACGACAGTGATAAGGATCTATGGATGGCAATTCTGACTGTGGTAGAGAGATGGGATAATTCACAAACGGATAGTACAACGGCCAGCTCTTCGCTTCTCAGAGCAGGGCGACTACTTCATCAAACCAAAAATGGCAAGTATCGTTATAAACGAACGAAGTCTTGTGCTGAGCAAACAAAAATAGGTGACGCTCTTGACGAGATCAAACGCGCGCTTGTCGGAGTGTTCAATCGATGGCAGAAATCTGCCACTGAACACGCTTCCGCTCCAAATCAACTACACGTCCTTGCAACCGCTATGGAAGACAGCTCGAATGTCGAAGACTATGTGTTCCCTCTTACTGCCCTTTCCGCTCCACACTTCTCAGATGCGGGATTCAAGACACCTCTCTTACTATGTCTCGCCAAGCTAATCAACACTGTTGGCGGAGCAACGGGAAAACGGGCGACGCTGTGGTTCTGTGTCTTTCGCGCCACTGATAGTGAGTTGATTACTATGGCTAAGGCTATATAAATATTGACCGACTTCATAGATGTACCCTTTGACAGGAAATTGATCACCAGGACGTTTTTCGGAGCGATGAAAGAAATATGGGACTTGGTCATGCCCGAAACTCCAAACCCAAACCGCATGACAGAGCTGAAGAATCTCTTGCAAGAAGATCGAATCAAAAATGCACTAAGGGGAATTGAAGACGACCGCTCCTGGGCTCTTCTCGCGCTTGAGAAGGCCTCGAACCCTCAGCAGATAACTTTGCCTTTTGAATACTCTCTCGTGGATCCCACAGGCCTCAAATTGATAGCGGAACGGCAAGAGACATGAACTTTCTCTTCTTCGCCTGAGGATTCACCGGTGGACCGCGGACAATTTCCTCGATAAGTTCACAGACGCGCTCCGGCGTGCGGCCACCGCTAAGCCTCGGACAGTCTCGTGATGATTTCGATTTCGATATGGCCTTTCTTGTCTTTTTGATCTTGTTTAATCCTGTGCGCTTGGTCGTGCGAGGCTTTCTCCTCGCCTCATGTTGTGTGTGATGACAGGCTTACTCATGTACACGCAACTGTTTCGGATATTGTCGTGGTGGTGAATTTTTTTGTAGACCTTACAAGGTGCTTCGTATAGCGTGCTCTGCTTGTACTCTATCGCTAGCTGACAACGAATAGCTATATGTCTCCGATATTTCCCTTTCGCTTTACGCACTAGAAGTCTCGACCTTGTCGACCAAAGCCATGACCAATTCCTCAGTCTCCGCTACGACCACCAGGCTTCGACATAGAACAACAGGCCAGTCTCCTCCTGGTCGCGTGAGCTTCCACCGATGCGCCGTAGACCACACATCCTCCTCCCCCATATCCTCCGGGAATATAGGCTAGACAGTTATCAACACCCAGACCGAACGGCGCATAGCATAAGCACGCACCGCGAAGCGCTCCGTCAGCACTTTATCGCACGCAATATCGAGAAACCCCAGATCGCGCTCTGGGAGGTGGGGTATATGATGCGTGAAAAACATCAGCATGCACCCACGCGGCGCGAGCGCATGCTCGCACGTCCAAAGCAGCGCGCGATGCTAAACCAACCACTTCGGAGTCGCTCGGTGGACAGCTGGAGGGGCCATACTAGCTGCGAGAGGTTGAAAACGAGATCCGAGAGCCGGATCGGGTCGAGCTTCACGCTCGTCGATGAAGAAAGCGGCGCAAGGAGCGGCTCGACAGGATGGCCCCAGACGTAACCTAACACCACGACGTCCACATCGACTCCGTCCTGTGCGACATTATGCGCCATATTATTTACGAGGGCCTGATCAGGGCAATCCGTCAGCACAACCTGCAGACTACATCAATTCACGCAGGCAGGAAAGCTCAGGAGGGTGGGCGAAGGGCACGCACGGTCCGCGCGCCGCCGCTACTAGCCCCGGCAAATCAGCGCCCGAGCCGCGCCCGAGCACGTTGAGCCCACGATAGAGCGTCGGTAAGCACTCGTGGTAACGCGCCAGTGCGCACACGGCGTTCTGGGAGCACGCGGTCAGTGGTGCTTTAAGAGTGGGTTGGGTTAGGGCGCACAAGTACTAGTCGCCCCACTGGCAGAGAGGACGGCTTCCGACGAGCCGCACCGTGATTGTACTCCATGGCGGTGCTATCGACGACGCTTCACTCGTACACTGCGATCGTCAGTTCAGACGATGGTGGGCGTGGGGGCTTCTGTAGGAATGCATTGTGTGAGATGATTGTGATATGTGCGAATCGATGAACTTACGGGGGAAATCAAGTCGAGCACGAGGCGCTTGTCCTCGCCTTTTTCCACGCCAGCATCGTCGGGCATCGTTAACGGTGCTCAGTAACAGAGCCATCTACGGCGGGGGGGACAGGAACACTTTTATGAAGCGAGCACGCACACCTGACTCTGCGCATGAGCTTCTTGGCCGCCAGTGGCGAGGAGGTTTGCCATTAATGCGTGAATTCTCGGATCGAATCAACATACAACTACAGTACCCCTGCTCTTCGTTATTCATACTGAGCGGCGTCTGAGGAAGCGCAAGCTCTTCGATCTCCCTACGCCCGCCGTTGGCCCACCACTCGGCAATATGTATCATAGCTGAACTGATTCTGGTTCTTTTCGCGGTCCGCGACTGGTTCGGGCTCCCTTGCGCAAGCATAAGCTTGCCCTCGATCTCCGCCGCGCGATCGCTGCGTCACGTACGCGCTGTTCGGGCCAGGCCTATCGGGGAGATGGAAGATCTTCAGGTCCAGGCGGGACGATTGTTGCGTCGTTGTCGCGCGTGGCAGCCTGTTGCACATATCAGACGATGCGGGAAGCGAGGAGGGTGAGGCACGTACCGGAAGCCCTGGCATGCTTGTAAGCGCGCGGGGACTTGCTTCAGACGAGATAGGTGAGAAGTGAGGATAGATCACCGAGGACTGCGGCGTCTTCGACGGCCATCGCAGCAACCTGTGCGCGATAAGGTTGTGGGCGGTCAGATAAGTGCTATGCTACAAATAGCAGAGAAGGAAGCGCACCAGTATTGGGTGGCACGAACCACCCAAGAGCGCTAATCGACCTTTCGGGTGTACCCAGGCGGGCAGTGAGCTGCGGCCCATGAGGTGCCACTTGAGTGTGGACTTGATTTTGGACGTTAAAGGCAGGTCAGTACTGGTTAAAATTTGCAGTGACCAACAACTCACCGCGGCTCAAATTCTGCAAGGTAGGCGTACATCTTCTCATCGCTGCTCTGTCCTCGACTCGACGGGTCCGTTGCCTGGGTGGAGCAGCACCACGTTGTACTCCTTTTTAGCGAGTTGGTAAATAAGAAATTGTCAGTACCGAAACTTATTATCCTAATTCTGAGAATGGAAAGGCACGCACAATGCAAGGCGACATGAGGTGACGCCCAAGGTCCATCCAGCCTGTCATCTCCTGCGTTTCGACGAACGAGCAGAGCTCGAGGTCGCGCAGCATTGAGGTACGCAATGTCGCCCGTGGGCGTTGGGTTATCGTCGCGGCCCGTGACGATCTTCTGTATCGTGCTCTTGACGCCGTCAGCAGCAATGATAAGGTCCGCATGTATGACTTCTCCAGACGCAAGCGTTACAGACGGCCCGCCCTCGACAGTAAGGGCCGGATGAGCGTCGCGTACGGTAGCGCGAAGATGGGTGTTGACGCCGAGAGCAGCGCGTGCGAGGCGGAGAAGGGTGTCGATTGTTGGTTCTAGTACACGCGAGGGTTCAAGAGTATTAGACAGAAGCCGCCTATGAAGTTCATACGCGGCCTCTGAACTTTGTCAAACCTGGAAGATGCGAAACAATATCAGTCGTGAAGGAAGGGCGGGGCACGAGGGAAAGCACTAGGCACTCCCATCCGTGGACGTGCTTCAGACGACCGATATCGTTCGTGTTGGACTGGTACACGCCAACTCCGGTAGCGAGCGTCGTCGCGCACAGCGTCCACGTGAGCAAGGGCCGAAGATAGGGAACTTGCGCTTATTGACGTAGTCCACCAGGACCGCAACAAAATGTCCCGGCGATCATCCGTAGAAGAGAGAAGGAAACACGCACGCCAATGTGGCTGTGCATGATGAGGCTGACACTGGGGAGCCCGTCGAGGAGTGGCGCGGGAAAGCCAGACGTAACGAAGGCACCCGCGGCGAGGAGGCGTTCGAAGGACCAGTGAGCCGTGCGACTTGGACGGCGGCGGGAAGGTCGTTGGGTCGTTCACCGTGCCTTTGTATATCGCTAGTTGACGGAAAAATAATGAATAGGTAGGTAGGGGGAGGGGAGACACAGAGGGACGTACGACCGCCGGGTACGTAGGCAAAGTTGGTGGTCGAGCGGCGTGCTGTGGGGCTGTTCATATCCGAAGAGGGGTGTGAGAAAAAGAACAGCGTACCGAGTTGTTGGGAGGCGGAGGGGGACGAGGGGACGCTTGGTTGCTGCCAGAGACTGGCGCAAGACGACTGGAAACCTTTTTCGGCGTGTCCGCGACAATGTGAGGGATCGGAGACGACGAGCCAGAATGAGGCAGTCGTTCAGCAATTACCAGTGCACAGCGAGTGCAGCCGGCCGGGTTCCACTCCGATGGGCCGTTACTGAAGCTCCTTCATTTAAATTCGCCAAAGGCTCTGCTCCTCTATGTTCCTCATTTTACCTCACCACAGTGCAGTACGATAGAAACTGACCGTAATTCTAGATTCCATTTGAGTCTGTACGTACATCCGAGTCATCGTACAGGCCTTAAACCCCATACTATACTATCTGCTTTACAGTACTTACATAAACAAAGGATGACTTGATGATCCTGTCCTACCGTTTCTGCATACACACCAAAAGTAAAAATGGAACCCGCCCCGCCCAGCGTGGACACCGCGGGTGACAGGGGCCTTAACCGGATAGGGGCCACCAGTCACTGATCGGAATCCAAGTGGGCAGAGATAAGCGAACACAACTCCCAACCCCCCTGCCTCTTTACCTTGCCCTTAACAGTAGTCCGCTTGACTGGTGCCCTTGTCAATCCATATAGAGAAAATGAGCCCGGAATTTCAAGATCCGCACGTGGACATATGTCTCTGTACGAGCAGCGTACTAGCCGGTGGGCGTCGACCCCGCCGCCTCGTAGTTGCCTTTGATGGAACGGAGAACCCATTTGGAATTTTGGTGAGTCAGAATTCAACAATAACTCAAAGGATGTAATTCATGGGACTCTGAGACCAGAGTAGCCACGTTCTCGAATTTCACAGCCGTATCGTGCAGAATGACAACCAAATGTCCTACTATAACAGTGGAATCGGAACGTTAGTGAAGCCCTCATCGTTCACGAGACTTTTACCCATGTGGATTAAATCCAAATGGGCGGCTGCGATGGCCCCGTAAGTTATTGTGAATGTGTTCAATTCGCGATACCATGCTGAAGGCAGACTCATTCATTTTCCTAGCAACTTCAACTTCGACTCAAACCTCTTGTCGGGATATCGATTTCTCTCCGAGAAATACCAAACGGGCGATCAAATATTCCTAGTAGGGGAGTCATTCTTGCACTGGCAAAGTGAAGGGTGATGTGACTAATGTGGTTTCCAAATTGGCCAGGGTTTTCTCGAGGGGCATATCAAGCAAGGGTTTTAGCAGCTATGATCACAAGGGTACTCCCTCGCGTCTGCTCACTGCTCCGAGGAATTTATGTCCAAACAGGTCGGTTTACTTCGTGCGGGCAGTGATGAGCTGATCCCATTGTGAGATCCAATTTTTTTTCCCTGTCCAATCGTCAACAAATTACAATTGATTGATAGGGCTTTCAAAACGTACACGGACCCCAAAAATTCAGAAGAAATACCGAGAGATAGGTAAATAATGTTACATCACATTCTAGTTGTTATACTAACGGCCAAAAAAGTGGTGAGCCCGATGGACCCAAAACTACCTTCGCGGAAGAGTTTAAAAGAGCCTTTTGCAACAACGTCAATATACATTTCGTCGGTGTTTGGTACGCATATTTTCTGCCATTCCTGTTCTTCTTTTAACTCCAAGGTAATTAAGGGACACCGTCTCCTCGGTTGGGCTTTTTTGCAACAAATATTATCCAGGAGCAGAACTGGCCGAAAATATATGTTTCTTTCGTCATGCCCTAGCCATTGACGAGAGAAGGGTAAACTTCATACCCGAATATATTGTTGCAAGCAACAAGGACTTTTCACCCGGTGAATTTGGAGAACCAAGATGCAAAGAGGTTTGGTTCAGAGGGTGCCATTCTGATATGTGAGTACCAGCTATGTACTGCTGTGTTGCGGACAAATACATACTACTTGCATACAGTGGGGGAGGCAACGAAGACAATATAGCCTGTAACAAGGGGGCTATCTCTAGTCGATGGATGGTGTACGAAGCCATGCTTGCCGGCCTCGAAATGACGGAGTTCCCAGTGTTCAAAAAGAATGTTATGAATCCTGGTAAAGGTTCTATGACACTCCTTAACACGGTGTGGGAATATGCGTATCCCCTAATCAAATGGGAAGTCCATTCCGTGGACCGTCCTCCTCTTTTGGACGACGAAGGGAAGGTTCCGCTGCGTCTCTTCACACGGTCAGTCACCTCTTTTCCTCTCGTTCCATTCCTATGTCTAATATGGCTACCAAGAGCTTGGCATCGCAAACGTCCCAGGCAGATTTATGACCACCAAAAACTGCATTTACTTGTGATGCACAATCAGGAGCTATTTCCCGAAAAACCTTTTGCAGGCCTTCCTGATTCATGGTTCGGCGATTCTGGGAGACAATACGGTTGGTGGGAGTTTATCAGGCGACTTATCCATGATCAAAGAAATACGGACAAGGCCGTATATTCGTTCAACAGCGATGCCGATTTAACGTCATTCCCCTCGGTATCCGCGTCAACCTCTTCGCAAACGGTGCCGGATACACCAGAACCCTTCTCGACGCCTGCGAAATACTCCTCGAAACTTGACCGGGATGTACAACTTGAAGCAACCAATCATATTGTTCTCGAGACAACGTATGCTAGTATGCTCCCTCCCGAGTCCTTCGAGTTGGATCTCTTGAACCACGATGTAATTCCTGCTTTGATTGCTGGCGTGCTCAGAGGCACAAACGTTAAGGAACTATTGGAGCGTCTCGGAGTTTTATTTTGTACGGGTACGCATTCGGACATTATATGCTGTCGATTTTTTCTTAGCCAAATATTTCAGAAACCGGCAAGACGACGATACGACGGGATAACGGACGGCAATTCTCTTCGATGATTCAACAAGTATGTTGCAATCAAAAGTACGTTGAGTATACGCTGGCCATTCGGGTAGCGTATCATGTGTTTTGGGATGCCGGTGAGAGACAATAATTTTGCTAGTATGTACCATTTTTTGCTAATCTTTTTAGACGTCGACTTATACGACAATGATCATCGGGAAAAACCTCCCCAGCTAACGAGGGATAACGGCTGCTCAGACTATCAATATGCGAAATAAGAGATTTGATTTACATATAATTGCCAATAATAACAATAACTACAATAACATGAGATAAATATCACGATCGCTGAAAGGGTTTATGTAAAAAGAATTACAAAGCTCCAAAACTGTGAACGTGTCCCACTTCTCGGGTATGTGCGGTCCAAATATGGGTAACAGATGTACGCTACGAAGAATAGAATTGACGGGGATGATACTTGCGCGCCGTCGGCCATTGCGAACAAGTCTGGTAACTCGATGAAGCCCATGATTGGGGCCAGGGGTTACAGGAATGGGGGAGAACCATTCCACGTAAGCAAGGTGTCGAGGAGGCTCAGTATTCGGGGATGTGAAAACCTCCTCAAGTACCTGACCTGGTATCTTGAAAACTACTCGTACCTGTGCTATACGGAGACCTACATAACAGTCAGGCTGGATTGGCAGCTTTACAATGAGAGCTTACCGTCGTTTCCGTACACAACATCCGGTGTTTTACCACGGACAATAACAGTGTCGAATCGTGATGGAACAATACGCCCGCGTGTGTCTGTTTGTCCTGGCCGAACCTGAACGCTATCCGTGATTGCAGATCCATCCTGATTTAAGTACTTGAACCTGTGGTATACAGGTACTGAGCGGAATGGTAAGAGTGTATCTGCAGCCAGATCAGCGAGCGATGCCCCAGATGCGGTAGGATTGTTGAATTGGGCAATGTAATCGGCCAGTGCGTCCTGGAAGTCGACGGCACCGTATTTGAAGGCCAAGTTGTCGAAAGAAACTGCCTTGACCGCTGGGTGTTGAGGCATCTTCAAGCATTGCGTAGCTGGGCATGGAGATCCAATTGGCTTCACAGTCGGCGTTCTTGCCGGATTGGGCTGTTGTCGCGATTTGATGAACGAGTAGTGTGCTTGTACCTTCTCCCGGCGTTCCTGCCACGTGGTCATCTGACTTTCCACGTCCTTGTAATTGGATGCGCGGAAGGCATTTTTGGGGTCGATATGGAGCCGTTCTGTTTGTTCGGTGTTATAATTGTCAGTGGTACCGAACAAACGGATCGATGGGCTGTAATGGAGCAAACTGTGTAATTTGGGGATGTTGAAATTGTCGCGAAGGCCAAGATCGATGAAGACGTCTTTGTTATTGTGGAAGCGAGAAATGGAGTCCTCCAAGCGCGTGAGGCTAGTACGAGTGTGGGATGGAAACTGCGCAAGATAGATAAAGTCTAGTATAGCACGCGCAGCTGCAATTATTCGTGGTGAGACCTGTCCGTCAGGGACAGGAAGGTCCGTAACAAGACTCAGGAGAATGCGACACATATTCTTGTGTTCCTTGCCAGTGACGCGACTGAGGCCAGAAATGCCCTTTGCGAAAATCATGATGTGGTGATTGGGCGGTAAGGCTTGACATCGCGCATCGATTTCTGTTGGCCCAAATGTGACGATTAGCCACATGATCAAGTGCTTAAGCACTCCTTGCAGAAGCTGATGGAGGATGTCGGGTGTGGTTGATACAAAGATATTGACGAGAGGGAGAGACTCCCAGAAAGGGTGGAAAACTGGTTTCTGGCCTGCATTACGACAGGCTGAGTGAAACGCGTGCGCATCTCCGTCAGCCAAGAGATATGCGTCCCTGGCTTGGTCGTAATCACGAAGAGGAAATCTAAGGGATGACCCTAATTGATCAGGCGGAACAACACATTTCGGGCAACGATTGTTGTATGTGCACGTTACCAGGACTTGTTCCGGATAGTCCCCTACAAATGAAGCCAATATGGGATGGCATCGGCGCCAGATGCCATCCCCGCTCATCATTGCGATGCCGTTCTTGCCAACAGTTGCAATCGGGTCTAGGATAACCCGCATGCAACTGTGGTAAAGGTTGCCCAGGGCGCGGCGCGGCCGGTTTTATTTGCGATACCTTCCAACTTGGTAGTCGGAATGTAGGCGAGAAGGAGTTGAGCACGGCGCGTGGGCTTGGAACGGATAGCCTTCGGGACGTTCCCAATAGTCAAATACACAGGGTATGCTGACTTATGACGGAAAAGCGTCAACTGTGTCTTGTCGGACGAAATAATGATTGGGACGACAGTGCCCCGGACGATGCGATTCAAGGGTTGTCTGCTCCGACAACCCATTTTCAGGATCTAGGCCAAAGAAAGTAAAACGTTACGCACCTGTACTGCCCACCACCAATCTCCTGTGTGCATCTCGCTGTAAATGCGGTTTGTCCGCTCATGGTTAGAGTAGTGGCGCTCTGGAGCGGTGACCAAGTCCTGAGCGAGATCAGGGTCGCCATAGATAGACCGAATACAAGAAAGGATGTTACGAAAATGTAGCTCAAGGGTCTCTCCACCAATAGTGAGCTCGCGGCACTCAAATGCGGGGCGCCCTGGCAATACATTGTCGATAATATGATTCAGCTCTTTCACAGAGCTGAATGATAAACCAAGTTTCTCTTTAACCTGCGGCGATCTGTTACTCAGATTACGGTAGAGTGGATTGGGACATACATCTGGTATGGCCAAAAGTTCTTCCATGGCTGAGGACGAGGGACCACGCATCTTCGCCCAGTGCGCAATCTCCCAGTCGCTCTGGGAACAAAAGGGCGCCCATCTAGATGCTCCGAATACAGCTTGAGTGGTCTCATAGACCGTTCGACCTCGTTGTGCTCCAGGAACTGGGGCGCCTGGACGACCATGCGGAAAGCGGTCGACGACCAATGGGGGTACAGCAGCAGAACCATTGGCGTCAGGCTGCGTAGCATGTGTCGGTAGGGCGGGTGGCGGCAATGGTGCATTGCATTCCTGTGGCGCGTGTGAGTGATCTTCACCGGAGCGATGCTGTTCACGGTTAGTAGCAGAGACGTTATTTGTCAATTCCTCTAGTAGGTCGGCATCTGCGGCGTCAGCATCAAAGGCGGGGTCTGCAGCATCTGCAGCATCAAAGGTGGGAGTAGAAGGACGTTCACATCCTGCGTCGCCCATAAGAGAACCTATGAATGGAGTACGACCTTGAGATACTTCAAACCGTTGAGTACACAGTACTCACCACTGGCTTCGTTCTGTGGGGATGCTTCGCGGCGCTCCGCCGGCCCAGAATTTGAGTTTCCCCCTCCCAACGCTATGTGAGATGTGGTCCGAAAAATTGACGGCGTTCTCAACGCCGTTTGCCTGGCACGGCACACTTCATTTTTACTGAGATGTTGAGATAGCCCACGTGGTCTAAAAACTCTATCACACCCATGGCATTGGATCTGGGGGATCTTCATTGGGCGGGCGGTGATGTGGAAAAGGGTAAGGTGGCAATGAGAGCGCGTAGAGGGGTGTTCAGGTGCGAGATGAAGCAATGCCTTTTATAAGTGACAGCTCTTCTGTATAAAAAGGGGGCGTACCATTGCTGAACTCCCCAACACGATCACAGTCTTTACTTGTCTCATCTTACCACCTACCCTTCTCTTGTCTCCTTGCTTCGTCGATGGCACCACGCACCCGCGGATCTCATACAAAAGACACAGCAGTTGGCGCCCCGAACTCCGAGAATCAACGCCCAGTTTCATTCGGAGGGTCTACTCTCGCAAATAGTATGCCTAGTACTCGCAGTAGGGTCCCTGCTCGAAGAATTATACCTGGGAACCCGAACCAGAGTCAGGTAGCCGGTGCGTCCACCCCAAATCTGTGCAGAGATTTCTCAGATATATTCGGTACAATCAGCGCTCGGGAAACGCACCTTCGCTCAAACTCGGAACCCTGGTGAAGCCCACGTCTCCAGCTCCTTGGTGATACAGGCCAATCCTGCCAAAAAAGCACGCAACGTTGGTAAGTACTTCACAAACGCTCGATCGATAACGATCTGATACTCACCAATCATCTTGCAAGGACCCATTCGTTCCCGCCCAATGCCTCTCGTGTTGCCCAGTGAAAACGAACTCGGAATATCTAGTACATTCACCAATGGAAATGAGGGTGAAGATATGGACGATAGCATTGGAAAGGGTAAAGGCAAACGACTTGAACGCAGTGAGTTGTTTGTGTGATGACAAATATTATTTGTGCATGTTGTGGAAAGTCAACGTGTCAACTCAACCGTGAAAAATTTCAGCGTCTTCCTTTTACCCTGGTCGCGGCGACCACTCCCATGCCCTTGCTCGTCTCGACCCAGCACTTTCCACTTTCCACACTCCCGATGTAGACGATGACGGCTCTCTTACAGAAGATGACCCAGTAGAAGACGACCATGCCGTTGAGCTTGCCCTCAAATTTCCCAACAAGTTCTCCGAATCTTTGGCGGTCGAGGCAAGTCTATATATTGAGGTCAACGTGTAAATATATCCTGACTTATGACTCTCACAGAGGCCATCTTGGCCGTCGTCAGGTGGGTCTGAACCTGCTAACACAGCCAGCCAGAGTTCTACCACGTCCGTTCGTGACGCCGAGTGGACAGCAGCGACCTCTCTTCTTACATTTTCCCTGCCGGAATATGACCTAGGCAGCGTCACTGCCCAACTCCCAGGTGAGCAAAACATATTTATTACAGTATCTGTAGTGACTCGCAGATAGAAGGCGTTGCGACTGGACTGCCAAATGTGGATGCGACGACGATCTTTCCCGAAGCCCCTCAAGCCATTTGGCCGATCGACACCGATCTAGTATTTCCCGAGGGCTGCAATAAAACTCAAGATTACTAACCAACGTCCTGTTGTTTCGCGCTGTTTTACACGAAGCGATCG
>WITN01000519.1:0-62504 GCA_015025155.1 Lactarius quietus
ATTGATTTCTGTTAGCGGACCCTTTGAACATGTCTAGGTTACCTGTAGCGTTTCCACCAAACGCTGATCCGACTTGGATCCGACGGCTTCCTTGAATCAAACGATGAGCTAAGCGCATGGCTTACAACCCACTAAGAACTCGTGAAGGGCGATAAACCAGAAAAGGTCCCCTTTTGAATGGCCTAACAAGGTGATAGCTTTGACACACAAGTTGGCAACAAGATAAGATCCTAGTCACACAGACCAATGACTCTGCTATAAGAATGCTTTGAATAGAACCTGAGAGGAATACAGGTGGAAGTCCAAAACAACTAAGCTAACGACTACTGGCGAAACCTGCCCAGTATATATAGTACTTTCAAACTAGCTTTAAAGCTGAGCTCGAACTATACTAACACGACCTACGACCTTGTCTGCCAATAGGAATTGTCCATCAAGCCACAGGGGCTTATCATGAAACATACAGTACATGAGGCATAAGGCCCCACATGAGTCAGAGATAACACAACCATGAGTCAGAGATAAGAACAACACATGACTCACAAATGACGACATAGAACAATAGAACAATAGAGAATCTTGATAACAAATGTCAGGGCGCAATACCAGCGCATCAGAACCTGTTCCATCAGAACTTGAACCACAAAAGGAAATTTCTAGACCTTCGGCTATCAGGAATCGCCTCTGACCTCGTGCCTACCATGGCCCTTCCAGAACCTTCCATAATCTTCCATTCTTGATACAACACCGAAGTCCCCTGAGTTATGGCTTAGGTCAGATACATACTGTGACCTGGGACTTGACCTCCTCTTCTACACGTGACATCTTCTTCGGCCTCTCGGGAATCTCGCATCCGAGGAAACGTTACATTATACACACCTTCCATCCTTGAAGTCCCATGACTTATGGATTAGACCAGATACGAGGCATGATCTGGGACTGTCACGTGATAGATCACGTGACCTTCATCCTTCCTGTTACACTTGTGCCAGTGTCTGGAGACGACGAGTGTACTATCATTCCACTCACTAACTGGCGTATACGGAGGGCTTCGTCCTCCTCCACTGCATAATCTTCTTCTTCTGTCGCAGGATATCCATCTGCCTGGGCCCATACGAGAGCGCGAACCTCTTCTTCTTCTTCGATATATGCCGGCTGACCTAATACCCATGTGTGTGCTTCAGGGTAGTCTTGACAGCTCTTCCAGTGCTCATGAGTGCACTTGCGACGTTTTGTGCGCGCAGTGGTCAGAACGATGTCACCACGTGACATTACCGCACACCGTCTGCATGTGGATCCACTTTTGTTGTCTTCTGAGAGCTGATGCTCTCCAATCCTCATATGTCCTGGGGTCATCGTGTTGATACATTGCTTCATATAATGCTCGTGGTAGTCCCTTTATGAAATACTTCAGGGTTTGTTCGGCGTTGATGTCGTATCTGGCATATCGAACTAGTTGTTTGAATAGCGCGATATAGTCGTCAATTTTCCTGTCCTTCATTCGAATCCCAGCATCGAGTTGAGCCTGGGCGCATTCTTTGCTAAGTACGTCAGCGAATTGTCGACAGAAGGCTTGTAGAATGTTGTTCCATAGCCTATTGTTGAATTGACTGACGCCCCTTTGTACTTCTCTGACTAGCCACTGGCTTGCGGACATGACCCAGGCGTTAACCAGGTCTCCTTGAACGTAGGTGAGGAATAACATAGCTTTTTGATATTTATTCCTCATGGCTGAGTGGCTTGCGTTGACCCCGGCGTATACTTCCCATTGAAGGATGAATCCTTCTACCTTTGAGCGTTCTCCGCTAAATGGACTTGGAGGGTTGCCTATGAATTTGTCCGTTGCATGTCCTCCTTGTTGTTGGCCTCCCCTGGCTGGTGGTGGTCCTCCTCCTCCTGGAGGTGGTGGTCCTCCTGGTGGTCCCCCTCCTCCTGGTGGTCCTCCTCCTCCTCCTATGGGTGGAGGGCCTTCATGTTGACGTTGATATGGGTATCCCCGTATTCCATCGCCTCTGTTGATTCATTCGTATGGTCGTGGGGGTGGCTCGTTATAGTCGAAATCAAACCCTCCGGGTTGATCGGGTTCGTCTGGCCCCATGGCCCTTCTTGCGGCTTGTACGTCTTCTGGGTGCATTTCTACGATATGACCCGTTCGTTCATCAATGACTAGTGGTGCTGGTTCTTCAATGTGTGTCTGGGTTGCCATTCTGATCGGATCAGGGATATGCAACGTAGCTGTTTGTTGAGTGATCTCCTCTATTCCTGGTGCCTCTTCGTGAACGTAAATGTGTTCAGGCTCTTCTGCTATTGATGGGGTTTGCACTCGTTCGCTTGTATGGCTCGTGTCAGATCTTGCAGGAGTTCTGTGTTGGAGTTCCGGCAATAGTGGTTCTGAGTGTGCTTCCTCTGGTTCCCCGTCAATCCTTCCTTGTTCTTCAATTGGTCGTGCTTCTGTTAGGGGAATGTTACAGTTGAGATCGTCACCAGCTGGCCTGGCCACTTCGAAGTATTCTTGGGTTCAGTTCCACCTAAGTTCCACCCAGCAACACCTTTCTCGGTGAAAGATGATAGGGTGAAATCTTTGTGCAGTGGCTGCTTCTGCGTAATACCCAGTATTGAAATGCTCTAGTGCCCCACTTCTTCTGTTGTCGAGGATTGTCCTCCAACGAATTCGGTTGATGACGTATCTTGCGGGAGCGTCTCTTTCTCTGGAGCTGACCAGAAAAGGTTGGATTCCCAACCATCCTTGGTTGTGATTGTCGCCACGGCGTATGGAGAGCTTGACTCTAATGTTATGGTCGTCGTGACCCGGGCCTGACTTAGGCAATATACGCGGTGACAATATGACGTGACTTAGCAACACATGTCAACACGCACAGGTGTGACTTGATGTAAGGACACTTGAAAGTGCCTTCCTAAGAGAGCGAGACGCGAGGCAGGCCTTTGGAAGAGAAAGGACCCGACTAGATTGAGAAATGATACAAGAGAGTCAAGCTGTTGACCACATCAGTCGACAGCCACCTTATAACCTATCTGGACTGTACGCCTTCATCAGCGATACAGCCACTACTACTACTACTAGGTAATCGTCCACTAATACTATCAGTAATCATCAGTCATCGTACAGTAACCATCAGTCATCGTACAGTAATACGCGAGTAAGCCACAGCACGTCCATGAGTAAGTTTCGGGAGCGACTCGTCATCCCGCTTACGAAGATTAACAATGGCGAATCATAACATGTGGACCCCATATTGAACATACTCCGATCCCGGGCCTTTATATTCATGAATTTCTGAAGCATGCAATCCCTCAAGGCCAAGAGACATAAATATAACTCTTTGAGGAGGGTTTCAGGGAGATAGTTGAATGAGAGTGGGTTTGGAGGGAAGGGTACGCAACTGCCAAGCACAGATAACTATTATATAAGCCAATTTTTCGGGATAACCCGATTTCCTAATTGACTTAATTATGAACCCTGCTCTTAGTTTCAGAAGTCTGGCTGTGTATTCGAAATGAGGGGTGACAACTAATATGAAAAGCACTGTAATTACACACAAAGCACAAACACAACAAGTCTATGAGCCTAGGATAAAAAACAGAACACTGCAAGTAAATATATAGATACAACAGTATCCACAAGGCGTCCCAGTCGCATCACAAGCCGACTCCTCAAAGCCCCAATGTTCAGGCATTAGTTAGCCTTCCTCTAATCCTGAGAGATTAAATCACCAAAACGCACGTTGCGCAAATGTACAGTCAGGGTTCTTAACCTTGCAAACAGTTAGGCTCTGATGATACACGGTCTGACACCACCGCCAGGCAGTGTGGGTTTAACGAGCAAGTCAAGCTCCTCGTCTCCCCAAACCGCTAAGTGCAGATGCCAAGGCGTGATACATTTAATGCGCAGATCCTTCGACGCAATGCCTTTCAATCACGAAATGCATAAGTGCCTGCAGACGGTGAGAGCCATATCCGCGACGCACCTGCTAGTTCCAAGACCTCTGCAGGGAGGTATGCAAGGATGGCCGCAATGTAAACGGTAGCCTTAGCGCCGATGCGCCTGTTTTTTTGCGTGCGATGTTCGTGGATGCGGCTAATGGGGAACTACATTGAAACACCACCGATCAGCAACTGTGCCTGTTGGGTAAAAGGGACAGGCACACCTGAAGGCCAGCTTTCGCGATGCATGTCTGGAAGCCCTTGGCATCGCCTGGGGGACCCACTCCGATTTTGGAGTTTCCACCTTTCCATTTTGGTGGCACCGTTGCTGAGCAGTGAAGGGCTTGGACATGAGCCTGGCGGGCGGACGAACCTAGAGGGAAGCTTGGCACCTCACCTGACAAATGAGACTGAGATGGCGTGCTTATGTACGAGCAATGTTTCAAATCCAGTCTTGACGAAGTGTGTCACTCTCACCTGCACATCACCTCAATGATCGCATCAAATCTGGACAGGTAAGTCCGCTACCACTTTTATAAGTTACACCAATACAGAAGTGCAAAGATCCCATCGGCCGCAACCTATGACGTATCCCATCTTTTCTAGTTCTTGTGCAAAAACACCCAAGATAACACCACGGTTAGGATCTCCGTGATGTTGACCTTCACATCATAATCGTTTCCCTGCCACCGAGAAGTTCCCCCCAATCCTGATCATCTCATTCGCACCCATCAGTTTGAAGAAAACGAAATGCATACAAAAGTTTGTCCACCCCCTCGTCGCAGGTTCGACATCAATTGCCCTTTTCCAACCGCCTTTTTTCCACCTTGGCCACGGAGAACCCTCATTCTCTCATTCCCATTCCCCTCCCATCGGCCCACCACATCTCTTTCCAGGCCCTGGCCAGTGGCGAGGAGAAGAAGAGACGTATGCATAAATGTATTATGTCTGGTCCATGTCGTCGCATTTTCTCTCATTCCTATCGTTTATTTACTATGCTGTCAGCACCTTTTCGCATGTAAGCTTACTTCCGCATTTCAATAAATTCAATTCGATCGACCATTTCCTCTCATTCAAATTTCACAAAAAAAAAACCCTAGATAAAGTAGGTATTGTAGATGAATGATCATAAGAAAGTGGGGAATTTTATCTAAATTTGCGGTCACAGAAAAATCGCAACCTCGGTGGGTGGTCTTGTGCACACATTCTCACATCTTTGATCCCTCCGATCTTGGTATTTCCATACACTTTTTTTTCTTTTGTAGTGGTAACATACATACATGGGACTGTGCATATAAATTCTAGAGTTAGCGATCTAAGGTGATCAAGCTGTGGAAAGAAATCATGCTTCAAGCTCACCCAGGAGTGACAAAATCAATGACCAATTTGAAGCGCTTCTGTGGCTGGGCCATCAAATGCGCCCGCCCGGATGTTCCCGTAAGTGTGACAAGTGCATGACCAAATTGCGAAAGGGTGTAGTCTAAATTAAATATTCACTGCCTGTTGAACCACTTCAGCAATAAATAAGCAGTAAAAATCAATGAAAAGAGGGTCTATTTCTCTATGACTATGTACAATTTTAAGTGTTTACGATGTGTGGTTGATTTTATAGAAAAATGTTACTCATTTTTGCGAAAAGGTGCTGACAGCATAGTATGCTGAAATGGAGTGGACGCAGAACAAGAACACGGTGCGGTCCCTCTTAACAATGGAGACAATTGATTGGAATGACCACTAGCACCTTGTTCCTTCAAGTTCGTATCTTGAGGACGCATTTAAAAAAGTGACAAGAGTGGATAGAGACACCTAAAGTTGCATGTGATGTAGAAGGATCTCATATGTCTATGCGATTCAGATGGTACATATTCTTATTCCATGCAATTCGCTGAAAGAACACCTTTCCAAGCGGATGACGATGGACGGTAAGGTGCTTACTTAGGTTTAATTACATTATCGATTTGACATGGGAAAGGTTAATTTCGTCAAGCCAGTGAGCGTAGTTGCAATTATTTCTCCCAGTAGGTTTGCAAGGGATCTGTATTTCTCGCACTTATCCCCTATCGAAGCTTTTTGCAATGCTTGCGGCTCGACCCCACTTGTCGATGCTCTCACTACCCTCAGACGGCAGCAGCGACACCCGCTTCGCAGCCAAGATGTACCTGAGAAGTACTACATTCAACTCTCACTGTGAACGACATCGCGCTCTTCTCGTGGGACGGGGACCCAGAGTTCTTGCACAGTCAACTCATAAGCACCGCTTGACCTTGGAATAATTGGAGTTGCATTAAAGGGTCTATCGGTAGCGTTTTGAAGTCTTTGTAAATCCGCAGACGTCCGTACGGTCACGTGACTTTTTTTCGAGGCTCCGACAAAAATGAAAGCCCAACTAAAACGAAAGTCTGGCGCAGGAAATAACTTTAAGGTAGTTCCAAGTAAATAGTAACAAATAAATGTCCCCTGACCAAACCATAACCCCACCCACCGCACATGACCATACCACATCGACACACCTGGGCTGCCACGAGACGTGAATAACCGCGTTCACCCCACGTTGCGCGCACACGTTCCCATGGGCGCATTCCCGCCGGTGAGTGTTCCCCTCCACTCATGCTGCGCTGAGTGCGCATTGAAGCAGTCATACAAAGCCCTCGTGAGCATCGGGAGCGAGCGAGGTCACTGAGAGCCTCCAGGTAAGTACCAACCTCCCATCACAGGAGTCTCTCTGCTTACCCATCCTGCACACACTATCCCGCATTACAAAACCCTCGTGAGCATCGGGAGCGAGCGAGGTCACCGAGAGCCTCCAGGTAAGTACCCACCTCCCATCACAGGAGTCTCTCTGCTTACCCATCCTGCACACACTATCCCACACACCGATTCAGCGAGTGCCACCTTGCACATGCCATCTTGCATGCACGATGCTGCACAACCGCATGGGCCCTCGATCCGCACGGCCCACACAACCCGACCCAAACACACTACGACGACGTGCATACCCCTCCCGCAGCCGTTATGCACAACCTGCACGCGCCGATGACCTGCACGATATGCAGCCACCCACATGTGCGCGCCCCCGACACGCAGACACACTGCTGCCGCCACGACGTGCACGACACCGCCATCCCTGACTGCTGACATGATCCCTCACAGCCGAGGGGTCGATTCACCAAGCATGCTGGCTCGCCGATTCGCTGAGCACGCTGGCACGATCCCTCACGGCCGAGGCCCAAGGGGTCCATTCACCGACTGCAGGCACATCCACAGGCACGACGTGCACGGCCAGCTGCACGCACCACCCACCTGCGCCAACACCCATGCACAATCACAGGGCCCCCACACGCCACCGACCCACGTTCAACCGCCATGCGTAAACCGTGTGTGCCAAAACACGAGCACGACCCCGTGCGCATTAGTGTAGCAGAGTAGCATAAATTGTACAACATTTACTATTCAATATATTCGTCTTTTCCTGCTCATCTGAGAGCTCGAGAGAATAGAGAATCAAAGTGGATTAGATAATTTTATTGCAACCACAATCCACAGTTTGGCATGAGAGCACACATGTGGGCGATGCAAAACTACAATTCTCTACTTCTCCATACCCTGTCCCATGTCTTCCGAACCTGTGCCTGTCATTCCGCATGTGTTGGACGCAGAATCCGAGGTGCAAGACCTGGAACCCGAAGTGGCCACCTCAGTGGCAACTGCAGCATTCCGCCAATCTAGGCACCAAGCACCAGTGGACCCCGCAACTTCACGGCAGTGCGGGAGCATTGCATGGGATCAGGAACACGGCTTCAATCTGGAATGGGACTCACTAGAGGACTTCCATAAATGGCACGAGAGCGAGCAACGTGCACATGGCATAGAGCTCCACGTTAGTCATACTAGGCGACCACAGGCGAGCGCCAAGAGTGCTGTGTTCATTGGATCCCAGCTTTTTGTCTGCGCACGCCAAGGAACCAGCAGCATCAAGAAATATGAGAGGAAAACTAACCGTGAATGCCAGGAGAGCAAGCAGATTGATGGCGGCTGCCCCTCCTGTGTGTTGATCAAGATGTATCCTCACACCAGAACCGTTCTTGGAAAGTACACACCCGATCACTCCCACCCCACCGGCAAAGACAACTTAAAATATGTCCGGATACGGGTTCCAACGCTGGAGCAGATCATGGGCCTGATTAGATTGGGATTAGCCGATAGGTATATAGTGCGTGATATTTACATTTACATTACAAATTATCTGACTTATATTACAGAAAAAGCGGATGCGTATTCAGTTTAGTGAGGATGAGGGGGACCATTAGCTCACAATGGGGGAGATTGCCTGGGTTAGAAAATCAGTTGATCGAGAGACTATTGAACTCGATCCGAATGACGCAACCTCCACCCGAATTTGGGCTAACGATCTAGTGGCCAATGGCCATTTCACATTTTACAAGAGTAAACAAGATTTGCCCCCTGAGGGGTCAGATCTCGCACAGGATGCATTTGTGCTCATTATTCAAACAGCATTTCAATTGGAAGCATTCCAGTGTCTCGGGAACGCTTTTTTAGGCATTGATGCAACACACAATGTCACTCAATATAAAGGGATCTTGCTGTTCACGATTATGGCACGGGATCGTTGGGGTCATGGTGTGTGCTTAGGGTTTAGACTTATCCGGGAAAGTGGCTTGATGGCTCCTTAGGCGTTCCTGTTGCCTGGATGTTGTCATCCAATGGGACCCAGGCAACCATCAAATATTTTCTTAATTCTATCAAATCTCAAAGTCCAGAAATTTCCCCATCAATATTTATGATGGATCGAGATCAGGCGCAAGTCAATGCAATACAGGAGATATACCCAACTTCCCGTGTATTGTATTGCTGGTGGCATGTGCTCAGGGCCATCAGGACGCACTTTGTTGTTACTGAATTCAAGGAACTGTGGGACCTGATCCAAAGATGGGTCAGGACCACTGATCAATATGAATTTGATTCTTGGTGGGAAGATATACAGAATGACGATTCCGTTCCCAAGAGTGTGGCCCAGTATCTAGCCCGGGAATGGATGCCTGTAAAGGAAATGTGGTCTGCTGTCCACCGTCAAAATCGGTCGATTTTCGAAGAGGGGGACACTAATATGTTATTGGAAGTGTATGTAATAATTACTTTTACACTTATCTGATCCTTACAGTAATTGAAATCTAGGTACCACCATGTGCTCAAGTCCAAATGGCTTGAGGGAAAGTGCAATTGCTGTATCGACCTTCTAGTTCACGCCCTCATAAATGATGTTGGGCCTGACATGGAAGACCACCATAAGTGGCAAGAAGTCATGCAGAAACGGAAGGACTTAGCTGGTCGACGCCTTCATGAAATTCTCGCGCATGCCCCAGAATCACCCCGGGAATATATCACTCAAGTCGAAAATCTGCGCTTTCAAGTGCGCTCTTCAAATAAAGAAAAGTTTTATGATATTGATTTAGTCAATACTCATTGTAACTGCCCTGACTTTCCTCGAATTGACTTCTGCAAGCACATTGCGTCTGTGCAGCATCACTTCAGGGTGGGCAAACCTCCTCCCCCTAACTCGAGCAACCCGAGCTCTCAACTGGGTTTGTGCCCGAGCCTGCTAGTGCCAGCTCTACACAATACCCAAAATGGAAACACCACATCATCCTTGATTTCCGTTACTAATGAGATCATCGCGCTGTCGCAGGAATTGCTTAGGCGAACGCCGATTCCCAAGGATGTTTCAAATACGGTGAAATCCCTCTGTTCAGTCTGCACACACCTTGCCGCAGTGGTCAAGTCAGCCACTGCTGACAGCTCTCAGCTCCCCAAAAAGGAACACATCGCCCCGAATCAACATTCCTGGACTGAGACAGCACAGCGGATGGGTGCGACGCGAACCAAGAAGGGCCGGGGCAAGGTTGACAGTGCACACACAGCCAAGCACATCGGCGAGATCAATCGCAAGCACAACTGTGAGGACGACGACCTGTATGGGGCCGGTGAGCAATCTGGCAAGTGTGCGAAGCCGGACGCACGCTCAGTCGCAGTGAATTCCCATGTACGTGCTAATAACGCCCAGCCGCCATCTGCGAGCCCCCTGCCTCCCTCAGCATCTCAACGTCCTCCCTCAACTTCACGCGTGCCGGGCACTTTGATCCATTTCCCCAGCCCATCTATTCTTCCCCTCACACAGCCAGCTCCAAGGTCCCTCCCTCCCTTGGCGTCCTTCTCACCCCATCCATCAGCTGCTCACGCACTCGGCTCCTTTCCCCTCACACAGCCAACTCCAAGGCTTGCAAGTCCTCACCCTCCCCCTGCGTCCCTCCCCCCCCGTCTCTTGTCTGCACGCGCGTCAGGGCTTTTGCCTCAGGCACCATATTATCCTCCTCCCTATCTGCCCCAGCCGGCTCCTCAGTTCACACAGATGCAATATTATTATCCCGGACTCCCGGCGTACTACCCCCCTCCCCATTAGATAGTCAACTTAGTTTTTTTTTTGGAATGTTTGTTCTTATTTTTATCAAATAAATATATCATATCATCTGAAATAAAAAAAATATCGTATATTGCCTGTCCAAAGTTTCGGAATCAGCGCGGTTTGATTCTGACTTTCGGTTGTGGCCGATGACATTGCCTATTTGGGTTTCGAGCGTCTGCGGAATTAAGCCAACTGCGTTTTGATATCCCAGTGATGATAGCACGTACCCACGGAAATAAGCCAATACATCCTCAGGCTTGCTACCTTCGATTACATACCCGTGGTATATAAGAGGACCTCAAAACGTTTATAAGTCCATGCTTATGTCAACGAGTCTATCAGCCTAGTATAAAGACAAGAAAAGCCAACAAGTACAGAACTACAATGTTATTTTCAAGGCGTCCGAGTCGCGTTGAAAATCAAAGCCTAGTTTAGCGGGTGAAGGTGAAATGGGCAGACCCGAAAGCCGGATTTCGCACTGCAGGTCTGAAAGACTTTGGCCTCAGCTTAGTATGGGCGTCGACTCCCGCCTTTTGGTGACATGGCTTGGAATGTTACTGATGCCGAACTGCAGTCAATGCAACATATTACGGCGCGCTCAGACGGAACCTAGAGGAGGCGCAGGTGCCTGACATGACACTAGGAAACGAAGTAAATAGGATCGTTGGGTGTGGCGGACTCGCACGGGAGAGGACGCGAGGGAAAAATGATATTCTCGCGATGCGGGTCGGGTAGTTGGCCCCGCGCGCGAATGATATGGGAACAACATCTAACAATCGGCTGGAACACAGGAATTCATATCGGAGACCTGGAAGAACGTAGAGACGAATGGTCCACGTTCCTCATCTTCGAGACTCGTCCCTCTACGACACCACGCAATGAGAAGTCCGACGGTTCCTTCGGGGGCCCAACTGATGGTAAGGGTAAACGCGAGTGAGGGTCGGCGCATAATAAGTGGATGCTGGTGGTTGGAGGGTACGGAGAGAGGTTAGACGGTCGCGATCGCAGGAGGGAGGTTGCCTTCGGTCGTAGAAAACACATCTTTTGCGGAAGCAGAAAATCAAGGATGAGAGTGTCAGAGGACGCGGGGAGGAGCGTACAGTCTAAGGAAACGAGGACCTTCGTCCAAACAAAAGTTAGTTCAACGCTCTCGTACGAAAAGGCTTCACACTTCCAAGCCAGTGAGTACAACAAGGACAGTCGTCCATCCGTGGGAGAGTGAGGGTGCTAGGAAAAAAACGTGGGAATTCTTTGCAGCGTGGAAATCCGCAGAAAAAGGCAAGAGGCAAACCTAACTCGTCAGACCCCCTTGTCCATACCCACACCCGGTTATAGGCTCTCCGCGATTCTCTGGTATCATCACTGATTGCCAGCGTGCTGGTTTAATTTACACAGTACGGGTGAGAGTGTGCCATCCATGCTCGTCGGTCCGCAGAACACTCAAAGTATACAACAACTGACCAGGTTCCGCATCCCAAGTTTTACTTCGATCGTCCTTTCTCTACTGTCACTTCCTGCCTCAGAAACGGAGAGCCTCGAACGACCCATCCCACACTTACGGCACCCACCTCCACCCTCTCCATTCAAACCTACAGACCGCCCCTCTTCCGTGAACCCTCAAGAAGAAGAAGTTGGGGCACTCTATGTAGGGTTCCCTTCATCGCCAGTATGAATTCAGCCCTCAACCTCCACACGCTCTTTCAGACTCCGTCTTATTAATGAGAAAAGGAGACGCATACAGGAACACATTTCTGGTTCGTGTCTTTGCCTTACTCCTCTCTCTGCGGATGTCAATCTTCGGGATGAGCACGGATGTACCCCACTCCTCTTTGCGTCGGACAGTGGATACCCCAAAGTTGTGCAATTATTTCTGGAACCCAATGCGGATACGGGTCTCTGTGGCATCTCAGGGCTCAGTCCATTACCCAGGTCAGCTGTGAACGGTCACCTCGAGGTTGCTCGGATACTACTCAAGCACGATGCGGAGGTCTATACTCGGGATGACCATGGATGTACACCACTCCACCATGCATCGCAGTACGGAACCCGTGATGTTGTGCAGCTTTTGCTTGACCACCATGCCGATCTGCATGTTCGCGACAGCAACGGAGATACTCCACTATATTGTGCAGCGTTCGCGGGTAGACTCGATGTTACTCGTTTCTACTCGGGCTCAATGCGGACGTCGATGCTTGGAACGAAAAAGGGTCGACCCCACTACACCTAGCGTCGGGGTGTTCTGGGGATGGACACCCAGACGTCGTTCACCTCTTGTTGGATAACGATGCGGATCCGCAGACGCTCAACCTCAGTGGGCAGACCGCCTCTGAGGTGGCCAGCGGTCCAAAACAGGAGGAAATCGTCCAATGGCTCTCCCAGCACGCTTCGATATGAACCACCGCCGAGACGTTACATTTTACGTTTGAATTGTTGAGCCGTGTTAGTGACGATTTTCTTACTTGTTTAAGCTATTGTACGTTGAATCTTTACTTCAGCGAATCGACGGAACCCATTATTATTTATGTACCGAAGTCGCTGGCGAAGTCGTGTGTGCTTACGTGTGTAGAATACGTGTAGTCCTTCCGAGTTTCTGTATGTGAGATGCGACTGCTCATGCTGTCATTTTTGTATATTACCTTACTCGTGTTTTATTATTCACAGTCGAGATCCAAGAACACTGTGCGATTCACAGAAGCTGTCTTTAGATGGTGTCGATTTCCATTTTATGGGGAATGGGACATTTCCAAAGTAGTGCGGAAACCAAAGGGGAGTTCAGTCGGTGCGAGGGATCGAATAAATTCGACCATAGATTGGATCAGATCGGATCCACAAAGCGCAGTTCACACACGGATGGTTTTGATTTATGGCTCAACAGATCTTAGCGCCGATGGCCAGACTTTGGCGCTTCGTTGGAACTACTAATTACTGTACGCACAAAGCACGAACGCGACAGGTCTATAAGCCTAGGTTAAAGACGAGCGAACACAGCAAATAAATAAAGAGATACAACAATGGTATCCACAGGGCGTCCTAGTTGCATCACAAAGTAATCTACACCTAAAGGCCCTAATATGCAGGCATTAATTATCCATCCTACAATCATGATAGATGAAAGTACTGGTACGTGCATTACCCCAATGTCCCATCCGTCTTCTTAACCTTGCTAACAGTTAGGCTCTTATCAATCCACGGCATTAACGAGCAAGTTAAGCTCCTCGTCTCCCGAACCGCCAGTTGCAGGTGCCAAGGTGTGATACGCCTGATGCGTAGATCCTTCGACGTATTGCCTTAAATCACACAACAAATAACCGCCTGCAGATGGGAAGCGCATAGACCCGTGATGCACCGGCTAATTCCAAGGCTTCAGCAGTGAGGTATTCCAGGATGGCAGCGTTGCAAACGGCAGTCTTGGTGCCGGTGCGCATATTGTCCTGAGTGTGCTATTTCAAGTGTCTGTGGATACGACAGACTGGGAATTACAGTAAGCCACCGATCAGCAGCTGCGCCTGCTCGGTTAAAAGAAGCAAACACACCTGAAGGCCAGCTTTCACGCTGCGCGTCTGCAACCCCTTGGCCTCGTGTGGGGGGCCCTCTCTGACTTTGTACATTTCGCCTTCCCCGTTCGTGGCATGGTAGTTGAGAAGTCAGGGGTTTAGACATGGGGCGTTCAGACGGAACCAGAGGAAAGCACTGGTACCCTCACCTGAGAAGTGAAGTCGAGTAAATTTCCGATGTGTTTGAAGCGGCGTCTATCTGGTAAATTGGTTCAACGAGTGCGATGGACACACAGGGAAGGCGACGTGGAGGCAAGATAATGGGAGTTCGGTACTGTGCTGATTCACGGTCTTTGGGTTGCTGATTCGTCTTCAAAAACACTCGCCCATGGGGCCACGACGCGAGAAGATCAGCTGCTCATTTGAGGACACAAAATGTAAACACGAATGCGGACCAATGGACGGTCAATGTGTCCAAATGCCAGAAGTATTGTTGTACCCATACAGCGAAGATCGCTGTCTAGCTGTTGTATAACAAGATCAGGAGGTGAAACAAGGATTTCGTGTATGAGAACGCCGCGGTGTAGTGTTAGGCACCGAAAAAGGCACGCGAATCTGGAATCTATGGCAAACAGGTACACACAACTCCCCCGAAGGAAGTTCTCTTGCCGACACAGCCTTCCGCAGATGTCCGTCGTGACCTTCTCCTTCACATCATACAGTAGCCGATTCCGCGCCACCTAGCTGGATCAAAGTGGATGTGCCGCTCAATCGCGCTCGTACTGATTACTCCCATCGGATGAAATGCGTACAAAAGCTTGTCGACGTACTGCCCTTTCTCTACCACCTCTTCCCACCTCATCCCACCTCAGCCACGGAGAACCCAAATCTTCCCATACCCATACCTCCCCCATGGCTTCTTCCACCTCCAGCCCCATCTGAACCCCCTCACCTCCTCTCTTCCGTCGATCGCCACTATGAAAAAGCGCAGAACTCCGTGGCTGCGTTCCGTTCATCACACGCACATTTTTCCAAGTATGGCCCACCTGCGCGCCGGGAGACGCAACACACATGCTCGCTGTACTCAACATTTTTGACAGTCTCCTGTGAGCTGCGAGGAGAAAAAGAGACGCATGTAGGAGCACATTTCTGGTTCGTATCTTTCTGTGTGTTTCCTCTCTCTGATCGTTCACCAGTTCCAGAACGGACACGCAGAACAAGAAACCGGCGCAGTACTTCAAAACCTTGGAGCAAGTTGTTGAGAGTGATTACCCCGTGCCCTCGTATTTATTTCAAAGGTCAGAAGGATGGCTAGAGACGCCTCAAGGTAAGACCGGCGCAGAACATCCTCACGTGATCGATCCGATTGACATTTTCTTACGCCGTATAGCCCACTGCACATAACATTCATCCCAGGGCATGACGACGGACGGCAAGGCACTCACTCGGTTTTGCACTATCAACTTTTGACACCAGAAACGATCAATTTGGCTAGCAAGCGAGAGCAATCACCTACTATCTGCCCGGGTAAGTCTGCAAGTTGATGTGTCTTTCTCGTGCTTATCCCAATCCAAGCATTTCTGGTATAACGGCGACAGCCCTCGATCTCGTAATAACGACGCTTGCCGATGTGCATACTCACCTCCTCACCCTGAGAAAGTCCTCGGGATCTAAATGCACTGAAGCTTTCACACCTACGCCGCATCGATTCAGCACTAATCTACCACCACCCGCATGGCCGACCTCTGAAGCCGGGACTGGCATGGCTTACTCGCAAGTGGCTCGACGATCTCATACAGAACCGTGGGCCTGGCGGGCACAATCCCAATGAGGACGCGCGTCCGTGCATATATCTATTCAAAGTGAATGATGAACGGTGTGTGCCTCATCTGTTCACCCCACTGTGACTGAGTTGACGGTTTTACTAATCTAGAGCCGGGGTATCGGGGGTTCCGGGCTGATCACGAGCCGAATCTGGCGCGCATCGCGGGTTCGCATCCGCAAAATCGTGAGTCGAATAACGCACGCACGCCCACGGCAAGCGTCAACTACGGCAGCCCTGGCGCCTGACACGGCACGTCGGCGACTGCGCCCGCAACGACTATCGCATGTGTGAATGACGCTGATGTTCTCGACGGGCTGCTAGGAGCGCTATATTCTCACAAATTTATATTCGGGCGAGTGATGGGACTGGCGGATGGGCCTTGATGTGCGTGTCTTGCTCTCTCAATCCTATCCGTGGTTGACTGATTCATCACAGGGTCACGCCCAAAGCGGACCTTGCCGTCGATGTAGAAAATGAAATCTTACCGGCGAGAAAATGACGGAAACGGAAAACGCAGTCCCCACCAACCCCGCCCACTCCTATCAGCCCTATTCACAGCCGTGACGAACCTGAGCACGCACCTAACAGCATGCGCTCTCACCACGCACGGTGCTACTCCTCTTCTCGGGGCACAGCGACCCACGCTCGATGTCCACGCTCGCCGCACGCCGGGAGGACTCGGAGTACCAGGTTAGCCAGAATGAGCGGCAGGGGAATCGGAGTAGCTCTGGGCAGGGGAGACTGTAGTGGTGAGGTGCATTGGATCATGGCGGATGATCGCGTGCTGGAAGAGGCAGTTGTGAGGGCGTGGATGAGGCTGTTGTTTGTAGGGGTTAAGACGTAGGAGACTATCGATCGTTGGTGAAGAGTGTGTCGATGTTATGTCTTCGTTCATCACTGCGTCTATCTCATCGGCCACATACGTCGACTGACAATTCTTTGCTGTAATTAGTCGCTTCGTGCGCCTCGTGGGGCTGCTGAGCTTTATCTCGATGAATCGTATCATGTTTGGCATTGTTTTGTCTTATCTCCAGGCATGCATAGCCTTGGCCTCTGGCGTCTATCAATGTGGCTGGACTCCCTGGGAATATTAGGGCTCAGACACGAGGCCCACATATCTGAAGTCGTTGAAACGTCCTCTCTACCAAACTCCATCAACGATGTCCCAAGTTGCGTCTACTTTGACATCTGCTCCAAGCTTCGAGGCGATATTCACAGCTGCTTTGAAGGATTACAAAAAGCAGACAAAGAAAGACATCGCGTCACATCCTTTAGCCGCCGAGCTCAACTCCTGCGACTCTCCCAATGCCGTTCTCACCGTGCTTCAAACCCAAGTCCAGGTGTTTGATCCATCTGAGAGTGCCAATGAAATGTGGACGAAGCTACTCGATCCAACTGTAACTGTCTTATACACATTCTCCACGTTCCTCAAGAACGCCGTTGGGCCGGTAAATTGCCAGACTTTAAGCCGCTTGAGACCTACCTCTTACATGACCGCAGATATTCTCACCTGCGGCGGCGATTTTTACTGGAATCAGCCTCTTACTCCAAGTGGGTATCTTCCTTGATCTGGCGTGGATGTCTTGAGCACTGATATACCTCTTACTAGGCAGTCAAGGACGTCCGCGCTAGCCCAGATGTTCTTATCGAGCTGTTTGGCCGCATGGAATTCTTTTTCAAACGATTTGACGCTTATATCAAGGTCCGACCGACGGCAGCTATGACGGACATCATTGTTAAGATCATGGTCGAGGTTATTTCGATCCTTGGAGTCGTGACGAAGGAAATCAGGCAGGGACGAATCAGTATGCCTTTCCTTGTTAATATATCTCCGGAGATTGACGTTTCACGTAGAGAAGTATCTCAAGACGCTGTTTGGAATAAAACGTGTGGAGGAAGCGCTTCAGCGGCTAGACAAATTGACGCAGGAGGAGGCCCGCATGGCGCAGGCGGAAACTCTGACGATCACTGGCGGCATTGACGATACGGTTAAGGTCATGGATGGAAAGGTAGATGGCGTCGATAAAAGAATACAAGACGTCGATGGCGTGGTGAAGGCCGTCGACCACACGGTGAAGGACCTTGGCCACACGATGAAGGACCTCAGTCACACGGTAAAAGGCGTCGACCGCACAATGACAGGCGTCGACGACGGGGTGAACCTCCTCGGGCACAGTGTGAAGGGCGTCCGCCACTTGGTTCAGGGTATGAGCCAAGAGATGAAGGGCGTCGACCGCACGGTGAACGGTATCGACGACAAAGTCGGTTTAGTATTTAACGGTGGGTATTTTTTCATCTGCCGGTCCTCGGCTCGGTCCTCATCATTGTACTCGGTCAGATGTAATGAATACCGGATTGGCCATTCAGCAAGTGTCTGATCAAGTCAACCATCTAAACTGTTCGTGATCCCTGAACTTCATTGCCGCCGCTGACCGCTCTTGCAGGGAGCGACTTACGTAAGGACCTTCGAAAATGGATCAACCCCCCGGATCCATCTGTCAATTACAACGCTGCCACAAGTGCCCTTCACGAGGGTACCGCAGCATGGTGCCTCAAAGGGAAGACTCTCGATTGGAAAGCATCTGGCTCCTTGTTATGGATTCACGGTAAACGTGACTATTTCATCACCGTTCGATCCTTAATTGCTACTGACGAGTCCTGAATTGATAGCTGGCTCTGGGAAAACTATTCTCAGGTATTTTACTGCCCTTTTGAGCTGCGTCATAATAATACTTAACTATCGAAAAGCTCCGTGATCATCCGGGATATCAAATCAATGTCCAATGCCGGGTCGGCCTTCTTGGCTTATTTTTACTTCGATTTCAAGGACACATCAAAACAAGACTATCGCGCTTTATTATCATCCCTTCTTATCCAACTCTCTGACCAATCAGACATTTTATGTAACGCTCTTTTCTCCTTGTATTCCACAAACAAACGAGGATCGGAACAACCAACTGAAGACTCACTTGCGCGGTGTCTCAAGGACATGCTCACGATGCCGGGACACGTGCCAATTTATCTTATCATTGATGCCCTCGACGAGTGTCCCAATGACTCTGGCATTCCATCCTCACGTGAAAAGGTCCTCGACCTTATAAAGGAACTTGTCGAGCTTCGCCATCCAAATTTGCGTCTATGTATCACGAGCCGTCCGGAGTTCGATATTCAAACCATGCTTGAGCCTTTGGCAACCCAACGACTATCTCACCACGACGAAAGCGGACAAAAGCAGGACATTATTGATTACGTGACTTTTGTTGTTCGGTCGGACAAAAATATGTCGAAATGGCGAGACGATGAGAAGAATATGGTCATTGAGAAACTGACAAGGAAAGCGGATGGCATGTAAGTGCATCTTCAAAATGCCATGGTGATACCGTCGACTGATGTGTTCAACAGGTTTCGATGGGTCTTCTGTCAATTGGAGGTTCTACGGCACTGTTTCCCGGCCAATCTACGTCGCGTTCTCGAGGAATTGCCGAAATCACTGGATGAGACATACAAACGCATCCTAAAGGATATAAATAACGCGAACCGAGTTCACGCATATCGCCTTTTGCAGTGTCTCATGGTGGCTAGTCGTCCACTCTTGGTCGAGGAGCTCGCGGAAATGCTTGCGTTCGACTTGACCACTGGAGGGATCTCAAAGTTCAACACGGATTGGCGTTGGGAAAGCCACGAAGAAGCGGTGCTCTCAGCATGTTCCAGTTTGGTGACCATAATCATCGAGAATGGCTCCCGGGTTGTTCAGTTCTCGCATTTTTCAGTAAAAGAATTCTTAACGTCTAATCGCCTCGCGAGTTGCATTGAAGACGTCTCCTGGTTTCATATTCCCATTGAACCTTCCCACGTGATTCTTGCCCAAGCTTGCCTTAGTGTCTTACTCTGCCTGGACGACAATACCGACGGAGACAGTGCTGAGAAGCTTCCTCTTTTACGATACGCTGCCGAATATTGGGATCAGCATGTTCAGATCGGAAATGTGGAATCACAGATAACGGAGGCTTTGGATTATTTCTTTGACATGGAAAGGCCGCATTTTTCAGCATGGGTCAGAGTACAAGGCCCACAAAGTCTCTTGAGGGTTTCCGTACTAGGGGAAGAGATGAGAGCAGCGCCACTTCCAGCGGCTCCCTTATACATTGCTGCGTGGATGGGATTCCGCGGTCTTGTGGAGCGCCTGATAATCAAGAATTCGGAGCAAGTGAACCATTTAGGTGGATTGTACGGTACTCCATTACATGCGTCTGTGCTTGGAGGGCACATCGTGATTTCTCAGTTACTATGTGCGCATGGTGCCCAGATACATTCATGCGATGCAGACAATGCGACCCCGCTACACGTTGCTTCTCAATGGGGAGATCTTGAGATCGGAGAGTGGCTGCTGAACAATGGCGCAGACGTGAACTCTCAGATGAGGGACGGTTGGACTCCACTATCTATTGCAGCGGGGACCGGTCACCTTGAGTTTTCTCGGATGCTACTCAAGCGTAATGCAGTGGTCAACTCCCGAAATGACAAGGGATCTACCCCACTTCTCATTGCATCGGAACGTGGAACCCCTGATGTTGTGCGGTTATTGCTGGACCACAATGCCGATGTGCACGCCCACACCAACTCAGGACGCACTCCACTGCATCAGGCAGCGTGTTTCGGTCAACTTGAGATTTCTCGGATACTACTCGAACGCAATGTGGAGGTCGATCCCCAGGATGACGAGGGATCTACCCCACTTCTCCTTGCATCGTCACATGGAACCCCTGATGTTGTGCGGCTATTGCTCGACCACAATGCCGATGTGCACACCACTGGATACTTAGCACGCACACCACTGCATTATGCGGTGTTTAGCAGTCACCTTGAGATTTCTTGGATACTCCTGGAACACAATGTAGAGGTTAACTCCCGGGATGAAGACGGAGCTACCCCACTTCTCCTTGCATCGTCACATGGAACCCCTGATGTTGTGCGGTTATTGCTCGACCACAATGCCGATGTGCACGCCCACACCAACTCAGGACGCACTCCACTGCATTGTGCAGTGTTTAGCAGTCACCTTGAGATTTCTCGGATACTACTCGAACGCAATCTGGAGGTCAACTCCCGGGATAACCAGGGATCTACCCCACTTCTCCTTGCTTCGGAACATGGAACCCCTGATGTTGTGCGGTTATTGCTGGACAACAATGCCGATGTGCATGCCACTGGATACAAAGGACGCACATCACTGCATTACGCAGTGTTTGGCAGTCATCTTGAGATTTCTCAGATACTACTCGAACGCAATGTGGAGGTCAACTCCCGGGATGACCAGGGATCTACCCCACTTCTCCTTGCATCGAAACATGGAACCCTTGATGTGGTGAGGTTATTGCTGGATCACAATGCGGATGCAAACTCGCACGACAACTGGAGTTGTACCCCACTGCATCTTGCAGTATCTCACGACAACCTTGAGATTTCTCGCATTCTGCTCGAACACCATGCGGAAGTCAATTCCCTGGATAACAACAGATGCACCCCACTCCACCATGCATCGGTGTATGGCACCCCTGACGTCGTACAGCTATTGCTAGATCACAATGCCGATGTGGATCTGTGCGACGGGGACGGGGACTCCCCACTCCATTGTGCAGCGTTAGGAGGCAAGCTCGAAATTGCTCGGGTACTAATCGGGCTCCAAGTGGACGTCAATTCCCTGAACGAAAATGGGTCGTCTCCATTGCACTGTGCATCGGAGGGTGAAGAAGAAGGACACCTAGACCTCGTCTGCCTCTTGCTGGCCCACAGCGCGGACGCGTAGGCGCGCAACCTCAATGGGCAGACCGCATCCGAGGTAGCTCGCGGCCCAAAACAAGAGGAAATCGTCCAATTTCTCTCCCAGCACGCTACTGCGGAATGAGCCACCGAAAAGTTATGTTCTACGTTTGCATTGTTGAGCCATGTAAGTGACGATCATCTTACTTGTTTACTGTACATTGACTCTTTACTTTAGCGAACCACCGGAGCCCATAATTATTTATGTGCCGCAATCGCTTGCGAAGTCGTGTGTAAAATATGTGTAGTCCTTCCGAATTTCTGTATGTCATGTAATTGTCCCCATGTTGTCATTTTTTGTACGTTACATTACTCGTGCTTTATTAGTCAGAGGCGGGATTCGAGAACACCAGAAACTGTCTTCAGCTGACGTCCATCGCTACTCAATGAGTATAGGATAGCTCCAAGAGCAGTCCAGAAACCGATGGGGAGTTCAGATAGCGTGTGCGATTGGATGAATACGTCCATTGATTGGATTGGATTCGCAACGCGTAGTTCACACTCACGTACAGTCCTGAATTATCAGAGAAATGATATTAGCGCTGGTGGCCAGGTTTCGGCTCTTTATTGGAACTGATTAGGCACAAAGCACCGACGCGACAAGTCTATGAGCCTAGGATAAGGACAAGAGAACACGGAAAGTAAATATAGAGATTCAACGGTATCCACAAGGCGTCCTATTCGCATCACAAAGTAACCTGACACCACGTAAAGGCGCTAATGTTCAGGCATTAATTAGGCCTCCTCTGATTATGAGATGAAATCACTGATACGCACATCACGCTAATGCCCCATCCGACTACTTAACCTGGCCAACAGTTAGGGCCTTATGAACCCACGGCCTGACACCACCTCCAGGGAGCGTGGCTTTAACGAGAAAGTCAAGCTCCTCATCTCCCCGAACTGCCAATTTCAGATGCCGAGGCGTGATCCGCTTTCCGCGCGGATCCTTCGATGCATTGCCTACAAGCACGAGATGCATCAGCGCATCCAGATGGGAAGAGAATAGACACGCGACGCACCAACTAGTTCCAATACCTCGGCAGTGAGGTATTCAAGGATGGCCACGGTGTGAACGGCAGCCTTAGCGCCGATGCGCGCATGTTGTTCTGTGTGCGCTGTTTGAGGTATCTGTGGATACGGTCAACGGGGAACTACAGTGCAACGCCACCAATCAACAGATGCGCCCTCTAGGTTAAAGAGGCGAGCACACCTGAAGACCACCTTTCACACTGCGTGTCTGGAAGCGCTTGGCCTCAACTGGGTGAATCTCGCCGACTTTGGATTTTGCGCATTTCCCTTTTGGTGGCATCGTTTCTGAGAAGCCAATGGTTTAGACACGAAGGAACGGGGGGAACCAAAGGGAAGCGTGGCGCCTCACCTGAAAAAGGAGACCGAGTAAGGTCTGATTTGAGTTTGAAGCGAGTAATTTTATCAATGGGTGCAATGGACACGCTGTCACGCAGGGAAGACGACGCAAAGGAAGATAGACGATGAGAGTTCGGTACAGTGCCGATTCATAGTTACAGTGCCGATTCATAGTTACAGTGCCGATTCATCGTCTTCGTGTTCTGGGTTCATCACGAGCGAAGTGAGAAGACCAACGGTTTCGTGTTGGATTTCTTCCGAGCTAATCGCGATCTGCAGCTGTCAGGCACTGAAACTTGAATAAACAAATGACGCCATCCATCCTGGAATCTGTCGAAGTGCCACTCCGTGACTCCGATCCCCAATTTGGAAGTTCTCTAGCCTACCCCAGCTTTTCTCACATGTTACTCGGAAAGAAGAGCCTGTCTTTCTCGTCATAGCCGATTCCCCACCGCGGCGCTGGATTAGGATACAGGTGAGTGCATACCAGGCGTCGGTACTGTCGCGTCGCTTGTGCGGATGACACGGAGGTTACATACGGGCTGCTAGGAGTGTTGGGAATTGTTTGGGCGACTGATGAGGTTGGCAGATGCCTTGGAGTGCGTTACTTCTCGACCCTCTTACTGACCTTCGTCCTAAGTCACCAGCAGTCAAATAATTTCGCACAAGGAGCACACCCAAGGCAAGTGCGGACAGCCACGACAACACGTCCACCCGTGACGGACCATAATAACGCGCATTTGGAAACGCTGCAAATAGCTCACCCACGGTTGCTCCGCCTCTCTGGACACAAGGACACGCAGTCGATGTCTACGCTCAACCCACGCCGGGAAGCATACCAAGCTGGCCAGGATCAGCGGGACATGAACCAGAACATCTCTGGGGCAGCCATAACAACTGCAAGCGGTGGGGCAGGTTGGAGTGTAGCACGGCTGTCATTCGGGCGCGGTATTCCTGTCCTCCCAACCAACACTATGTCCCAAGTTCCGTCCACCTCAACATCTTCTACAGACTTTGGGACAATCTTTCGAGCCGCTTTGGACACGTACAATAACCAGACGAAGAAATAATTCGCCTCCTAAGGCATTTTCCCTCTCAATTATCGCATCAAGTCTAGACCAGCAATTTCCCCGCGATTTTTGTACACCAATCCGGAAGTGCAAGATCACGTTGGAATCAACCTGCGATTTCCCATCTTTTTCTTTCACCATTCATAACCTTGTGAATAAGATGTCCGCGACCAAGATCCTCACACCATAGCTCATTTCCCGCCTCCTAGCTGAATCGGAGTGCATGCCAGTGTGCTATAGCGCTCGTACCATTCACACCCATCGTTTCGAAAAACATTAAATGCGTACAAAAGCTTGTCGATCTTCTCATCCCGGGTTCATACTGTCCTTTCTCTATCACCTCTTCCCATCTGAGCCACGTAGAATCCTAATATTCCTATACCTAAACCTCTCTCATCCCGCCGACCTCCAACCGCCTCTGAATCCCCTTCCCTTCCCTCTCCCGTCAATCCCTGAAAAAGCCGTGGAACCCTATGGTTTCCCTCCGCTCATCGCACGCACGTTTCCCATGAATGTCCCACCCGCGCACCAGGATACGCAATACGGATATGCGCCGTGCTCAAGTTTTTTTACAGGCCCCAGTCAGCTGCGAGGAGAAAAAAGAGATGCATACAGCAGCGTATTCATGGTTCGTATCTTTTTGTGTTTTTCCTCTGATCGTTCACCAATACCGTAGCGGACACGCAGAACAAAAACTGAGCGTGTGCCTCTTAACCTTTGAGTAAATGTTCGAGAATGATTACTCCGTCCCCTCGGGTCTATTTCAAAGGCCAGAAGGATGGGTAGAGAGGCCGCAAGTTACGACCGACACAGAAGATCTTCATACGCTCTATGCGATCGACAATTTCTTACGCCGTACAGCCCACTGGAAATAACACTCGCCCCAGTGCATGAGGACGAACTGAAAGGCGCTAAATCGGGTTTGCGTTGTCGACTTGTGACACAGGAAAAACAATCAACTTGTCATGCCAGCGAGAGCAAACACAGACTGTCTGACTCGGTAAGTCTGCAAGTTGATGTGCCTTTCTCGCACTTATCCCAATCCAAGCTTTTCTGGAATAACGGTGGCAACCCTCGACCCCGTAACAATGACGATCGCCGCTGTGCAGACTCACCTCCTCACCCTGATAAAGCCTTCGGGATCTACACGCCCTGAATTATCTACCACCACCCGCGTGGCCAACCTCTGAAGCCGGGACCGGATTGACTTACCTCGCAAGTGGTTCGGCCTCATCATACAGAATAGTGGGCCTGGCGGGCACAATCCCAAAAAGGGCGCGAATTATGAACAGTATGTACCTCATCTGTTCACCCCACTGCGACTGAGTTAACGGTTTTGCCGATTTAGGGGTGTGGTATGGCTACTTCCGGACTGATTAGTAGCCGATCCTGGCGTACATCGCGGGTTCGCATTTCGCGCAATCGTGGGTCGAAGGGTGCACGTACGCGCAGCGATCGTCGACCCCAACAACCCTGGCGCCTGGAACGGCACGTTGGCGACTGCGCCCGCAACGACTGTCTCGTGCACGAATGACGCTGAGGTTCTCGATAGGCTGGCGGGAGCTCTGGACCTCCGCGAGTTTATATTCGCGCAGCCAATGAGGTTGGCGGATGCGTTTGGATGTGCGTGTCCTGCTCTCGATCCTCTCTCAATCGGTGGATTAACCTATCTCAGGGATCACGCCCAAGGCGGACCTTGCCGTTGATGCAGAAAAACAAAATCTGACCTGAGACAAAGACTCTGAGCCGGATGGTGAGGTATCGGCATCGGGCGCTCTCGAAAAATGGTTTCGGCGACCATGTGGCATATTCTAACAGAAAGATTGTAGCAGGCCGGCAGCGTTGTTGGGTAGGAACATATAAGTAAACAATCTGTTATTGTAGCTCGAAAGAAAGGCGTTCTGATGCTTTAAACTAGCCGAGAATGTGGGAGGAGAGACTGCATGAATGGATGAAATGGATGAGCGCTCGATGACCACGTGCCGTCTTATCAGTTCACACAATCTATCATGGTTACACTGACGCTCAACTGACGCTCACATGCCTAACTGACAGGCCTGTGTATGATAATTGATATATAGCTTTGTCACACGCACATCACCGCCAATGCACAACTTGTGAGAAGGTGTAGCACAGTAGGATGAAGGCGCAGATTCGTATCATCGCTGATTGATCCTGCCGTAGCCTGATCACGAGCCTTTTCTTGCCGTAGCCTGATCTTAAGATCATCATTAGGCGCCGTCAAGCGGCACTTCGCAAAGATAAACCCAAACAGTGAAGACATTCCGAGTTTGAAGCTAAAATGCGGTAACTCGAAGACTAGATTCTGCTCGTAGAAAAGGCGTTCCACTGCCGGCGGAAGCGCTGAAATGGCAGAGAAGTACCCATCGTCTCAATATAACAGGGCGGTGTAAAGATTGCCTGACTTGGAGTACCGCGTGCGGGTAATTGTCACGATTGAGGCATTTGCTTGCGCTCAGATATCCAACCAGGAGCTCACCAAATTCTAGCTCATGTAACACTGCATTACATTGAACAAAGTATTTAACATTAGCAAGATCGTCCGTGTCTATTTACCCAACTACATAGTTCGGAAAAGTCCATGGTTCACAACTCCATCACAAAAAAAGAAGATGCGGATCGGATTCTTCAAATAAAATCAGATAGAGTCTAAAGCTGCGTACAATGGCCAAATACCTCTAAAATGTTCACAGCCCGCAGTAACTCGCAGGAACTTGCGTGGCTTCAACATTGATAGAACTAAATTGATTTGCTTCTCCATTCGTAAGAGTGTTCATGGAAGCTTGAGAAACGTCAAAGCCGGAATAGACTGTGTCGATGGCGGTGACGTAGATGGTGACGCCGGTACCCGGGTATGTCACCTCCCAGCACGATCCACAATCTGGAGAGTTCCAGGCTCCGACGGCGAAAACACCACCGACGTTGGGGAATGTGGGAAGTGATGCGAAATCAGTGAATCCCTTGGTGACCAGGCCGTTCGCGCCGTTGGAGCATGCAACATTGTTCAACGACTGCTGGCCATTGTCGTAAAAGCTGTTGTCGCGAAGGGGTTCAGTGGTTGCAGCAGCTGCCACGGAAAAGAGTGCCGCGAGAGCGATAATGGTGGAAGTGAACTTCATGGTGAGGATGAGGATGTGTGTAAGTAGAGATTGTGGGTTGGCGGATTAGTTGTGTGATGAGAGTACTCCCTTCGTCTTGGAGGCTTTTATATTCCAAAGATCTCTACGAGAACCAGTGCATGAGTGGCCAAATAAGACCTGAAACAACTTGAAACTAGCCAATTGGTGGGTCTGAGTGGGGAAAGCATGCGGTATTCAATCTGAGGAGTCACTATGTCACCGCGCATTGAGGTACAGCCTGAGACCATCTCGCCAAGGCTAATCCGAACAGGGAAGTAGGCACAAGACCGGAGAATTACGGGAGGTACTGAGTATAGGATCGCCAGAAGAGGGTCAAGTCCCCGTGGGCGGGATCATTTGACGACCAGTGGTTGCAGTGATGAAACTCAGGACACGTTCCAAAGACGCAGCATGTGGATTGTGGGCGCTCTATTCTACAACCAGGTAGAGCGCCCGCAGACGGTTAGTCATTCCCGTTCCCGGTATGCGTTTCCATACAGTCATAAGTAAATAGTGTGGAGATTCTGAGTTACTGAGTGAGGCGCAGTCCGTACTGCTGTATCCAGGAGCGGGGAGCTGAGATACCGTAGCACGGCAGTATTACTGCAAAGGAAAGCAGTAGAAAGGGAAGAGTAATACGCAGGGCTGTGTCAATTTCAAGTTCAAGTTCAAGTTTGCAACGTAGTCTCGATCGGTGGCGTGGGCGCGCGACGGCCAGCGCGGCCCGCTACTGCTCAACACCGGTGCACCGCTCCACCGTCTGCACATGCCTCCCTCGCCTTGAGACGACGTAAGGGAGGCAACTCCCCCGCGATTTTTACTTTAATTCGGAACTTCTCAAGCCAAGATGCCGTTGGCACCAACTCATGAGGTCTTCTATTCCTCCATATTACAAGGATGGCCGTGACCTTGTCTTGAACATCATGGCCGATTCCCTGGTGCCAAGCTGGATCAGATTAGAGTCCAGGTGAATGCCGCCCGTGGTTGAGCGAATAATACTCACTAGTTTGCAGAATAAACAAGGCCAACACAGAATTTTTCGTCTTTTTTTATCTCGGGGTTGGCGTCTTCCGTTCATCCTCTACCGCGTCTTCCGACCACTGGGCTCAACCACAGAAAGCCCCAAGCAAGCCATTCCTATGTCTCTCTCACCGGACCCTTCACCTCCCATCACAAAACTTCCCTTCTTCCGTTGGCCCCTCCTCAGACGAAGCTGCGGCACTCTATCGTGGCTTCCATCAGACGTACGATTTTCCCATCCCACTCGCGCGCCGGACGATGCAGAACGCGAGCATTCCCTCTACACAATTTTCTGACCCTTGTTACGGCGAGGAGATAAAGAGACTCCTACAGGAGCCCATTTATGGTTCGTGTTTTCACCATGTTCCTCTCTGATCGTTTAATTGCAAGGGGGGTCTCATACGGTCTGTCTTCCTGGCCGTGAAACGGTGCATATATTTATTTTTCCCATTTCATGACAACGGACAGCAGGCGCGAACTCGGGTTTGTGTATCAAAATCAGCACAGAAAAGGTCGCATACGATTGATTTGTCAAACCACGTAGGGTCACCAACTATCACGCCTGGTGAGCTCGCAAATCATCTGCCTCTCCGAAGTTAAACCTATCCTCATATGGAATGATCGTCTCAGCGCTGACACCAACGATGCTCACCGATCACTTCACCCTGATGCAGCCTTCGAGCGGTTCTACTAGGCCATTCCCTCGAATCTGAAGTACAATGCCGGCGGTTTGCGTACCCACACTGCAATGGTTTGCCTTGCCCTTGCGCCACCCGCGTGGTCAACTTCTTAAAACCGGGTCTGACATGACTTACACGCAAGTTACTTGTGCCCACCATTCAAGATTCCGAAACCGGAAGTACGATCCTGATCATGGAGAGGGCGTGCTCGCATAAACCTACTTCCTCAGTGCCAAGATTAAGAACGCTCTGTCCTCACTCTTTCATCCGCTGCGACCACCTTGGCGACATTATGCCCGGTTGTGGGGATTTCCAAACAGATTGTAAGCCGATCTCATACATCCAGGATTCACAATCGGGCAATCAGGAGGGTGGAACGGCGCACGGCAATCGCCGATTACGGCAGCCCCGGCGCCTGGCACGGCGCGTCGGTGAATGAGACCGCAAGACAGCCACCTGTAACAATGACAGGGAGGTTCTCGACGAGCTGCTGGAAGCCAAGAGGTTGTATTTTGGTCACGGATGGGGCTGTAAAATGTCCTTGGGTGTCAGCGCCATACGACCACTGAAATATCCTGTTCGGACCCGTGACGAACAGTAACGCGCACCTCACGGCGTTACACGCAGCGCTCCTCTTCCTTCGCATCTGCGGACTTATTTTAAAAGCCAGAGGGGTGGATAGAAATTCCCTGAGTTGCCAGGGTTTTCACACGTTCTAAATGTGCAAGGATGCTCCTTTTCGCCTGTGCTATTCACTTTAATTCCTATAACATATTTCCCCGTGCATGACAGCTACGGCCAGGCCAATCATCTAATGTGAGTTTGTGTTTTCGACTAGGACACGGGAAAGGTTGTATTCGATCAACTCGTCAAGCGGCCACCGAACGCGATCACGGCCTATCTTACTCGGTAAGTTTCCAAGTGATCTGACTTTCGCACACTTTACCCGGTCAAAATGTGTCTGCAATAAAAACCGCGTCTATTGACCCTGGATAACAAGCTCGCCGCTTGCAGACGCATGTTCGCGCCCTGATAAAGTCTCAACAACAATTCCCTCGAACCGGATCCACATATACCCATGCTGCCCTCACAAGCCGGGACTGGCACGGCTTACACGCAAGTAATTTGAACGCATAAAGGATCACGTGCCTGGCGCTCGTGATTCTAAAAAGGCGTGCGTAAACGTGATCAGGACCAAAAAGAAGAAAGGTTCGTCTGTCGCCTTTTTCGTCCCGATGCGACCAAGTTGTCGATTTTTCTAGCTCAGGGTCTGGGACTGGATCCTGGAACGCATTAGGTTTTCGCAGGGGCGCATGGTCGAATGACGCACGAACGTGCACGAAGACCTCACCGCTGACACGCTGCGTCAGTGAAATCGCCCCCCGCGACCATAGCTTGTGAAAATAACGCAGAGGTTCTCTACGGGCTGCTCGGAGCGTACGAGTATGTTCGGGTAACATTGGGTTTTGGACTGGCTCTTGCGTGAGTGACCACAGATTCGTCACAGAGGTCACACCCAAGGGAGGCACGGACAGCCTCACCGGCCCAGAAAATGCAGACTATCAACTTGACTGGCACAGAAGAGACGACGGAAAGTGCATCGATCCCACTGTATCCGCCGCGGCGAGTCTATTCGTAACCGTAGCGAGCCCGAATGATCATATGCAGCGCTCCGCTGCGCACGGCACTACTGCTCTTCTCGGAACGCAACGACCGCGCTCGACGTCCATGATCGCAGTACGCCGGGCGGAGTGCAACCTCGGCAGAATCAGCATCACCGGAACCAAAGTGGTCGCGGGAACTGTGTCGGTAGGGTGTGTTGGAGCATGGCGGACGTTCGGGCGTTCTAGGATGCTGTCATCCAGGCGCGGATGGGATGGGACTGTTCGTCGGGGTCAAGACATAGACGACTACTGATATTTTGCACTGCCGGTGAGTATGTTAGTTTCACGTTGTTTAGTCTCAATCTAGAAGGCACCGCATGTATAACGGGCATTATTCCCTGCGAAACATTTTCACCCACCCTTCGAGCTAGAATTTCCATATCCAACATGTAACCAACTCCGAATACAATTATTTTTGCTCATTCACCTCATGGGTGATCGTTTTCGTGTCGTGTGCTGGCGCCGCGTGGAATTTCGAGTTTTCAAGCTTCAAGCTTCAAGCTTCAAGTGTCGAATGTCACATGTCACATCGTGCTCATCGATCATCAGTTGCCAGTTTTCCGCATCCAGTCACATTCCAAAAAAGGAAAGTGCCCAGAAGGCACACTTTGAGCTGTCAAAACGAGACAGCTGTCAAATCATATTCGAGCTCAGACAGTTCTTTTAATCGGCAAAGCAAAAATCCTTTATTGGTCACAGTAATTAAGCACTTGTCGTCAATCATTTTAAAACAATTAATATATTATTGATTATCAAACTATGTACATCGTTTTTTCTAAGTCGATTTGTGTGTGTGCGCACACGCCCTCTCCGTTCGCGCCCCGCCTCGCTCGCTCACCCTCCGCCGCCTGTGCTTCCTGCGTTCCGCTCACCCTTGCCCTTCCCGATGCCTGCTCACCTTTGCCCGCCCGTGTTTGCCGCCGCCTGTCAACCCTTGCCCGCCTGTGCCCCACACACCCTCACCCACCTGCGGTTCCCGCCACCCCACCTACCTTTGCCCGCCCTGCCCCACCCACCTTTGCCTGCTCGGATTGCGAGCCACCCCGCTCACCCACCCCCTTCACGGGTATGCGGGGCAACGCCGCCCCGGTGCATCTCCCTGATCGTGCGCACACATCCCCTGCTGCGCTCCCGGCGTGCGTGCAAGGAGGGACGGGGCAACGTGCGGGAGAGGGGGGGGGAAGGGTCGTTCCACTGGGGGTGTGGCATGGCCTAGGTTAGGAGGGGGGGGGGCTGGATGGAGGGCACAAGAGAACCCTCTCGTGCCCTTGGCTTGCGCGTACGGGGAGGAGAGGGGGGATGCGGGAGGGGTGGCGCGTGGCGTGGTAGGAGGGGAATGGTGGGTGTGTGGGCGTGGGCAAGCGGGCGTGGAAATGGTTGTGTGGGAAAATCCGACGCAGCCATAGCTGATTAGGAATAGCTCAGTCCAAAAATAAACATGTTGATTTTCGCTGACTTAAGACACGTTCCCACTGCCGCACCTTCTTGCTCACCCCCTCCTCCTCTTCCCTCCCACCGCACCATGCGCCACCCCTCCCGCACCTCCCCTCTCCCCCCCATTATGCACAAGCTGAGGGCACGAGAGGGTTCTCTCGTGCCCTCCATCCAGCCCCCCCCCCCTCCTAACCTAGGCCGTGCCACACCCCCAGTGGAACGACCCTTCCCCCCCCCTCTCCCGCATGTTGCCCCGTCCCTCCTTGCACGCACGCTGGGAGCGCAGCAGGGGATGCGTGCGCACGATCAGGGAGATGCACCAGGGCGGCGTTGCCCTGCATACCCGTGAAGGGGGTGGGTGAGCGGGGTGGCTTGCAATCCGAGCAGGCAAAGGTGGGTGGGGCAGGGCGGGCAAAGGTAGGTGGGGTGGCGGGAACCGCGGGTGGGTGAGGGTGTGTGGGGCACAGGCGGGCAAGGGTCGACAGGCGGCGGGAAACACGGGCGGGCAAGGGTGAGCAGGCATCGGGAAGGGCGAGGGTGAGCGGAACGCAGGAAGCACAGGCAGCGGAGGGTGAGCAAGCGAGGCGGGGCGCGAATGGAGAGGGCGCGCACACACACATGCAAATTGACTTAGAAAAAACGATGTACATGGTTTGATAACCAATAATATATTAATTGTTTTAAAAGGATTGACGACAAGTGCTTAATTACTGTGACCAATAAAGGATTTTTGCTTTGCCGATTAAAAGAACTGTCTGAGCTCGAATATGATTTGACAGCTGTCTCGTTTTGACAGCTCAAAGTGTGCCTTCTGGGCACTTTCCTTTTTTGGAATGTGACTGGATGCGGAAAACTGGCAACTTCGATCATCTGCGTGACTCCGTCAATCGTGATCTCGCGGAAATCGTTTCTCTAGAGTCTAGAGAGAGGTAACCCTACCATTTTCGCACAAATTAGGACCAGATTGTTCTCCTCCGGGTCTAGCGTTGTTGTCCGCCTAAATGATGCATATGGAGACAAGTATGGAGATACAGTAGTTATTGTCTGGCTGAATCAAGTGCGCATGTGACGACGGCTTATTTGGTAAGTGCCGTAGAGAGTCAGGCATGACGCGTGTAACATTTACAAGGTCCTCGCTGACTAGCACGCTAAGGTGGATACAGAATACGAAGGCGTTCCGATGTTACAAAGTTTTACTTGCACCGACTCAGATTCGGGATAGTGATTCTGTTGGGAGACGTCACGTGTTTGGTGCGTCTACCTCTTTTTCGATCGGGCGTCTACAGTTCCTGTGTCATGCCACGCCGGCCGGACTATCAGGGCGGCTATCTCACACGCAGTCCTGCATTGGTGCGCATCAGTGCGCACTCCTCTCCCTCCCCCCTCCCTCCCCAGCGCGAGATTTCTGACATACCACAATCTCGTTCGACTAGAACCATGCCCCAAGCCTCGTCTATCGCCACGTCTTCTACAGAATTTGAGACAATTTTTACGGCCGCTTTGAAAGCGTACAAAAAGCAGACGAAGAAAGACATTACCTCCCATCCTCTAGCCACCGAACTGCAGTCCTGCGATTCTCCCACTTCCGTTCTCGCGGTGCTTCGAGTTCAAGCCCAAGCATTTGATCAATCTCAGAGCGCTGATGAAAAGTGGACAAAGTGGCTCGATCCCACTGTGAATGTCTTGTACGCATTCTCTGCGACCCTCGGAAATGGTGTTGGAGTGGTAAATGCCAATACGCGGAGCCTCTCAAAGATACCTTCTGACGTGCGCGAGAACAGCTATTTCCACCAGCGACTGCCATTTTTGCTGGAATTGGCGTCCTTCTCCAAGTGAGCATATATTTTTTTCCGCGTGTGTCGTCGAATAACATTCCCCTTAGACTATCCAAGATGTTAGAGCTGGAAAGGATGCTGTTTTAGACATGTTTAGCCGCATCGAATACTTTTTTAAGCGGCTTGAAAATTACATTCACGTCCGACCGTCGGCGGCTATGAAGGACATCATCGTAGACATTATGGTTGAGGTACTCTCTATCCTTGGGATTGTAACGAAGGAGATTAAGCAGGGGCGCACGAGTATGTCCTTCCTGGTTGATTTGTCGCCGAAAGTTGATCTTCGTGCAGAGAAGTACCTGAAGAAGCTCATTGGAGGGAAGGATGTCGAGGATGCGCTTCAGCGACTAGATAAATTGACACAAGAAGAGGCTCGGATGGCAGCAGCGGAGGCCCTAACGATCACTCGCGGCATCGACGATACGGTCAAGGTCATGAATGAAACAGTTGGTGGCGTCGATAAGAGAATACGTGACGTCGACGGCGTGGTGAAGACTGTCGATCACACAGTGAAGAACGTTGACCAGACGATGAAGGACGTCGACCACACGGTAAAAGGCCTCGACCACGGGGTGAAACTCCTCAGTCACGGCGTCGGCCTAGCGGCTAAGGACATCGGCCACAATATGAAGCTCGTCGACCACAAGGTAGAAGGCATCGATGACAAAGTCAGTTTAGTAATGAAAGGTGAGTCGTTTTTTCATGAGTCGGACTTCGACTCGGTGCTCAGAATTTTACTCGGTCAGGTGTGATGGATAGCGGGTTAGTCATTAAACAGATGTCTGATCAAGTCGACCACCTAAACTGTTTGTGATCTCCGAATTTCATCATCGCCTATCACGAAAGCCTATCACTCTGACAGGGAACGAGTTACGCAAAGACCTTCGAAAATGGATCGCTCCCCCCGATCCATCTGTCAATTACAACGCCGCAACCGGTACTCATCACGAAGGTACCGCAGCGTGGTGTCTCAAGGGGGACACTCTCGATTGGAAAGCGTCTGGCTCCTTGTTATGGGTTCACGGAAAACGTACATTTCCTATCACCGTCTTAGTCTTAATTGTCACTGACGACTTCTAAATTGATAGCTGGCTCTGGTAAAACTGTTCTCAGGTAGGTGACTGCCCTCTCGGGTTAAATTTTAATCAAACTTAACTATCGACAAGTTCCGTGATCATCCGGGACATCAAATCCATGTCCAGTGACGGGTCGGCTTTTTTGGCTTATTTTTACTTCGATTTCAAGGACACTGCAAAACAGGACTACCGTGCTTTACTATCATCCCTTCTTATCCAACTCTCCGATCAATCAGAAATCTTCTGTAACGCTCTTTTCTCCCTGTACTCCGCACACAAACAAGGATCAGAACAACCAACCGACGAGTCACTTGCGCGGTGTCTCAAGGATCTGCTCACAATCACGGGACAATTGCCTATCTATCTCATTATGGATGCTCTCGACGAGTGTCCCAACGATTCGGGCATTCCATCGTCCCGTGAAAAGGTTCTCGAGTTGGTGACAGAGCTTGTCGATCTTCGTCATCCAACTCTGCGTCTATGTATCACGAGCCGTCCGGAGTTCGACATTCACGCCACACTCGAGCCTTTGGCGACACAACGACTATCCATCCATGACGAGAACGGACAAAAGCGAGACATAATTGATTACGTTACCTTCGTCGTTCGGTCAGACAAAAAGATGTCGAAATGGCGAGACGATGAGAAGGATATGGTTATTGAGAAACTGACGGAGAAGGCGGACGGAATGTAAGGGTATCTTTGAAAGGTCATGGCGATACCATTGACTTATGTTCAAACAGGTTTCGATGGGTTTTCTGTCAATTGGAGGTTTTACGTCACTGCTTCCCGACCAATCTGCGTCGCGTCCTCGAGGAATTGCCGAAATCACTAGATGAGACTTACAAGCGCATCCTGAAGGAGATCAATAATGCGAACCGGGTGCATGCTTATCGTCTATTGCAATGTCTCATGGTGGCCAGTCGTCCACTCCTCGTCGAGGAGCTTGCCGAAATGCTCGCATTTGATTTGAGCACGGGAGTGATCCCTAGATTTAACACGGATTGGCGGTGGGAACACCAAGAAGAGGCGGTTCTTTCCGCTTGTTCCAGTCTGGTGTCCATAATCACCGAGAATGGCTCCCGAGTCGTCCAGTTCTCGCATTTCTCCGTAAAAGAATTCTTAACTTCGGATCGCCTCGCGAGTTGCATAGAGGAAGTCTCCTGGTTTCGAATTCCCATCGAACCTTCCCACGTGATTCTTGCCCAGGCTTGTTTTTGTGTCTTACTCAGCTTGGACGACCGCAGCGACAAAGAAAGTGCAAAGAAGATCCCCCTGTATCAATATGCCGCCGAGCATTGGGTTGGGCACGCCCAGGTCGAGAAGGTGGAATTGGCGGTTAAGGACGCAATGGATCGTTTCTTTGACATGGACGACCCACATTTTTCAGCGTGGGTCAGAATACAAGGCCTTCAAGACCTCTTGAAAGTTTCCGCTGACGAAGAACCGAGAGTCGTGCCACTTTCAGCCGCCCCCTTATACTTTGCTGCGTGGAGAGGATTCAGTGGTCTAGTAGAACGCCTGAGTATCAAGCATTCAGAGCAAATAAATCACTTAGGTGGTCTATATGGTACTCCATTACATGCGTCAGTGCTTGGAGGGCATATCGAGGTTGCTCAGTTGCTGTTTGCACGTGGCGCCGAGATACATTCACGCTGTGCAGACAATTGGACCCCACTACACATTGCTTCACGAGAGGCACATGTTGAGATCCACAAGTGGCTGCTGAACCGCGGTGCAGACGTGAAGGCCCGGACGAAGGACGGTTGGACTCCACTATCTTTCGCAGCGTGGAACGGTCACCTGGAGATTACTCGGACACTACTCGAGTGCAACGCGGAGGTCAATTCCCAGACTGACCTCGGACGCACCCCGCTTCTCCTTGCATCAGAGAATGGACACTCGGATGTTGTGCGGTTATTGCTAGACCGTAACGCTGATGTGCACATCTGTGGTAACTCCGGAGTCACTCCACTGCATGAAGCAGCGTTAAAAGGTCACCTCGAGGTTACTCGGATATTACTCGAACACCATGCGGAGGTTAATTCCCAGGACGACCACGGATGTACCCCACTCTTCATTGCATCAGAGAACAGACACCCTGAGGTTGTGCGTTTGTTGCTGGACCACAAAGCGGATACCAATATCCGTCACAATACAGGAGGGACTCCGCTGCACAAGGCAACAACCAAAGGTCACCTTGAGATCGTTCGGATACTTCTCGAGCGCAATGCGGAGGTCGATCCTCGGGGTAATGAAGGAACCACCCCACTTCTCTGTGCGTCGGAGAATGGACCCACAGATGTCGTGCAGTTATTGCTGAACCACAACGCAGATACGCATGCCCGTGGAAGCTCCGGAGTCACTCCACTGCATCAAGCAGCGGTTAAAGGTAACCTCGAGGTTACCCGGATATTACTCGAGCGCCATGGAGAGGTTAATTCCCAGGATGACCACGGATGTACCCCACTTCTCATTGCGTCAGAAAATGGACACCCTGAGGTTGTGCATTTGTTGCTGGACCACAATGCGGATACCAATATCCGCCACAATACAGGAGGGACTCCACTGCACAAGGCAGCAACCAAAGGCCACCTTGAGATCGTTCGGATGCTTCTCGAGCGCAATGCGGAGGTCGATTCTCAGGATGATCAAGGAACCACCCCACTTCTCCTTGCATCGGAACATGGAACCCCTGATGTGGTGCGGTTATTTCTGGACCACAATGCGGATGTGCACTCGCGCGATAAATGGAGTTACACCCCGCTGCATCGTGCGGCAGTTCGCGGTTCCCTCGACATTTCCCGGATACTACTCGAACGCAATGCGGACGTCAACTCCCGGGATGACGACAGATCTACCCCACTTCACGTCGCAGCGATCAATGGACACTTAGATGTTGTACGGCTATTTATGGATCACAATGCGGATGTGCACGCCACCCAAAACTTAGGACGCTCTCCACTGCATTGTGCAGTGTGTTCCGGTCAACTGGAGATTTCTCGAATGCTACTCGAACGTAATGCGGATGTCAACTTCCGGGATGACCAGGGATCTACTCCGCTTCTCCTTGCATCAGTACATGGAACCCCTGCAGTGGTACGGTTATTGTTGGACCACAATGCGGATGTGCACTCGCGCGACAACTGGAGATACACCCCGCTGTATCGTGCGGTGCTTCGCGGTTCCATCGACGTTATTCGGATGCTTCTCGAGCGCAATGCGGAGGTCGATTCTCGAGACGATGATGGAGACACCCCACTTCACGTTGCATCAATCGGCGGACACCCCGATGTCGTGCGGTTATTGCTGGACCACAATGCGGAAGTGAACGCCCCCAACGACTCAGGACGCTCTCCACTACATCAGGTAGCGTGTCACGGTCACCTTGAGATTTCTCGGATGCTACTCGAACGCAATGCGGAGATCAACTCCAGGGATGACCACGGGTCAACCCCGCTTCTCCTTACATGTGAACATGGAACTCCTGATGTTGTGCGGTTATTTCTGGACCACAATGCCGATGTGGATGTCCGCGATGGCGATGGCGACTTTCCACTCCACTGCGTAGCGCTCCGAGGCAAGCTCGAGGTCGCTCGGGTACTACTCGAGCTCAACGTAGAAGTGAATTCCCGGAACAGTAAGGGATCGACGCCGTTACACCTCGCATCGGCGGGTTATGAGGAAGGGCGCCCAGAATTTGTGCAGCTCTTGCTGGACCACGGGGCGAACGCGCAGGCACGCAACCTCAGTGGACAGACCGCATCCGAGGTAGCTCGTGGTCCAAAACGAGAGGAAATCGTTCAATTGCTCTCCCGGCACGCTGCGGAATGAACCACCGAGACATCATACTGTACGTTTGACTTGTTGACCTGTGTAAGTGACGATTCTCTCTACTAGTTACTGTACATTGACTCTTCACTTCAGCGAATGACGAGAACCCACCCTGAGTATTTATTTTTGTACCGAAATTGCTTGCGATGTCGTGTGTAGAATACGTGTAGTCCTTCCGAATTTCTGTATGTGAGATGTGACTGCCCATGTTAACATTTTTTGTATAGTACAGTACTCGTGCTTTATGATTCAAAGTTGAGAACGCCGTGCGACTCACGGAAACTGTCTTCAGTTGACGTCGATCGCCATGAACGAGGATAGGACATCTCCAAGAGCAGTGCGGGAAGCGAAGGGGAGTTCAGCCGCCGTGTAAGATCGAAGAAATTCGACCATACATTCGATTCGACCCACGAAGCGTAGTTTACGCAGGCATAGTTCTGATTTATCGCTCAACCGATCTTAGCGCCGAGGACCAGACTTTGGCGCTTCATTGGAACTGTTTAGGCACAAGGCATAAACGCGACAAGTCTATGAGCCTAGGATAAAGACAAGAGAACACAGCACGTAAATATAGAGATACAACGGTATCCACAAGGCGTCCTTGTCGCATCACAAAGCCGACTACTAAAGGCCCAAATGTTCAGGCATTAATTAGCCCTCCAATCATGAGAGATGAAATCACCGATACGTACATTACGCCAATGTCCCATCCGGCTTCTTATCAACCTTGCCAACAGTTAGACTCTTATGAATCCACGGCCTGACACCACCGCCAGGGAGCGTGGCTTTAACGAGCAAGTCAAGCTCCTCGTCTCCCCGAACCGCCAATTATAGATGCCGAGGCGTGATACGCTTGACGCGCATATCCTTCGACGCATTGCCTTCAATCACGAGATGTGTCAGCGCATCCTTCACTGAGCCCGGGAATCGGTCTTTTAGCCAAAAAAACTGTAAAAAATCCCAACTTAGACATAAAGATTTTTCAAAAATTTATATCGGGGAAAATCATGTGATTAGATTTTGAATTTTTTTCGAAAATTGTGAATACATAAAATCTGTGAAAAAACACAAAGTTTTGGCCAGACTCAAGACACAAAGTCTCAAAAAGAAATGTGATCCACAAAACCCGCATCTTAGACATTAAGTCTTTTCACAGCTTGTACACAAAAATATTCTATTTAAACATTATGTCTTTTCTGTCACCTGTCACGCTTATCAAGAACTTTAAGTTTATTTGAAGATGTTTATGTCTTTTCATGTAAGATCTGTCACGCTTGTCGGAAAGTTAAAGTTCAAAGAAGAATAAAGTATGAAAATATTTTATGTTCATCACGTGATTCAGATTAGATCAAGCACATGTACGCTAACTTACAGCAGTTGCATTTACATTCACTGCACGCTCAGCAGATATACGCAAGACACAATAAGGCCCAAACATGTATATTTATTACTTTTGCAAGGTTACTAAGTCTGAGCCTCAGCACTGAGTGCCGATCATCCGATCATCCGAGTATCTGAGTCCGAGTGTCTGAGCATCCAAGAGCCCAAGCGTCCGAGTGTGACAATCTGACCATCCGAGCGTCCAAGTGTCCAAGAGTCTGAGTGTCTGAGTGTCCGAGTGTCTGAGTGTCCGAGTGTCTGAGTGTCTGAGTGTCTGAGTGTCCGAGTGTCCAAGCGTCCAAGTGTCCGAGTGTCCGAGTGTCCGAGTGTCCGAGTGTCCAAGTGTCCGAGTGTCTGAGCGTCCGAGTGTCTGAGTGTCTGAGTGTCTGAGTGTCTGAGTGTCCGAGTGTCCAAGCGTCCAAGTGTCCGAGTGTCCGAGTGTCCGAGTGTCCGAGTGTCCAAGTGTCCGAGTGTCTGAGCGTCCGAGTGTCTGAGTGTCTGAGTGTCCGAGTGTCCGAGCGACCTAGAGTCCAAGCATCAGAGCATCCGAGTGCCAGAGTCTGAGCACCCGAGAATCTGGGCATTCGAGACTCTGAGCGCCCGAGCTTCCGAGCTTCCAAGCGTCCAAAAGTCCAAGCATCCGAGCATCCAAGTCTGAACACCCAAGCATCTGAGCCTCCTAGAGTCCAAGTGTCGAAGCATCCGACAGTCTGAACCTGAGCACCCGAGCATCTGAGCGTTTGAGAGTCCAAGCATCCAAGTGCCCAAGCGTCCAAGAGTCCAAACTTCCAAGTGTTCGAGAGTCCGAGCATCCGAGTCCGAGCGTCCGAGCATCCAAGAGTCCAAGCGTCCGAGTCTGACCATCTGATCATCCGACTGTCCGAGCATCCAAGCGTCCAAGCGTCCGAGCATCCAAGTGTCCAAGCCTGAGCATCCAAGAGTCCAAGCGTTGAGTTTGACCATCTGACCGTCTGACCATCTGAGTGACTGAGCATTCGAGCATCCGAGTCTGAGCATTTGAGCATCTGAGTCTCCTAGAGTCCAAGCGTCGAAGCATCCGACAGTCTGAGCCTGAGCACCCAAGCATCTGAGCGTTTGAGAGTCTGAGCGTCCGAGTCCGAGCATCCGAGCGTCCGAGCGTCCAAGCATCTGAGCGTCCAAGCATCCGAGCATCCAAGCATCCAAGCGTCCAAGCATCCAAGCATCTGAGTGCCTGAGTGCCCAAGCATCTGAGCGTCCAAACATCCAAGCGTTCAAGCGTTCGAGCATCCAAGCGTCTGAGTGTCCTAACATCCGAGTGTCCTAGCGTCCGAGCAACCTAGAGTCCAAGCATCAGAGACTCCAAGTGTCCAGTCTGAGCACCCGAGCATCTGAGCGGTCGAGAGTCCGACTATCTGAGTCCGAGCATCCGAACGTCCAAGTGACCTAGAGTCCAAGCGTCAGTGTCTGAGAGTCCGAGTCTGAGTGTGTGAGAACGTCGACCTGATCATGCACGCCGATGCTCGCCGAATTGGTGTGTTGGTGGTATTGTAGACTGAGCGCAGGTGTCAAGCGATCAGGCGGTACAAAGGAGGGAGGGAGGTGAGGGAACCATCACTCCCTGAGGCGACCGGATGGTAGTGTCGAGGAAGCTCGTGGAAGGATGACCAAGTCTTGAGAGGAACAAACAACAAAGTAAGAGGGAGGGGGAAGAGTCGGACATACCCAGAGGCAACTCCACAAATGAAGATTGTGAGGACCAGCGTACGGATAGAGGGGACAACTGTGTCTTGAGAAGCATCACAAAGGCGGGAGAGAGTTCAGGAAACCACTGTTTCTCCCCGAGGCAACCTGACGGTAGTGTCAAGGAGGCTCGTGAGGGGCAGCGTACAGATAGAAGATCACACCGTGAGAGGATCAAGGCGAGAAGGAGGTGGGAGAACAGACACACCTGGCAGAGGCAAGAGGCGGGCAGTATCGGGAAAGCTCATGATGGCGTCGTACGGATAGAGGTTCCAGGACGACCATGCGTTAGAGGAATCAGAGTCAAAAGGAGGAAAGTAGGGAGACAGACTCACTCACCGAGGCAGCCCGAACGTAGTGTTGAGGAGGCTCGTGAGGCCGGCGTGCGGATAGAGGGAGCGCCATGTGTTGAGAGGAATAATTGTCAAGAGGGCGAGAAAAGGGGGATGGGAAATGGACGCACCTGGCATCGAGGCAGCACGGTGGTAGTATCGGGAAAGCTCGTAATGGTGTCGTATGGATAGAGGTCCCAGGATGACCATGCGTTGAGAGGAACCCGAGTCGAAAGGAGGAAGGTGGGGAGATGGACGCACCTGCCGAGGTAACCCAAAGGTAGTGTCAAGGGGGCTCGTGAGGGGCGGCGTATGGATAGAGGGAGAAAGCGAATATGTTGCATGTAGTATCCAAGTCGGAGGACTCTGGCGTGGTCACTAAGTCACAGTATAGTCACGGTTGATCATATATCATACGTCATTACTATGCAAAATCAACGCTAGCGATGGAAGTACTCACCTGAACAGATGGCTGGCTGGGTGGTGAGGAAAAAACAATTGCACTGCACCGCAACACGCATAAGTGGACCTTGAGTGGGACCGTAGGCTGCTGCCCCTACCCGACACCCTGTCGGCACTCCCTTTACCTGCCTGCTCGTATGGACTGCTCCACCGGCTGCAGGAGGCTTGGATCTCCCATTGGCACTAGGCAAACGATGGTGGCCACCTGAGGGCTGCCCTTACGGGCAGTCGAGGGACCAGTGCGTGGGGGCCCAGCAACAGGCCTCAAAGGGCCTTCCCCGGCTATAAGAGACCCGCATAATGGGGGCACATCTTCGCCGGGGGCATTCGGTCCAGCACTGGTGCTTGGTGGGCACGGCTTGGGCGCAGGTACAGCATACGAGTGAGGCAGTAAATGAAAGCAACCAGCAAGCTGGGAAGTGGAGATAGCAAGCGGAAGTAGAGTGGAGGTGGCAGTTCCAGTGGCAGCTGAGAGGCAGGGGCAGGGGAGACTCTGGCGTGGTCACTAAGTCACAATATAGTCACGGCTGATCATACATTACTACACAAAATCAATGCTAGCGATGGGAGTATTCACCTGAACGCATGAATTCATCCGGTGTAGAGCTTCAATGAAGCCACAATTTCCAGCCTGAAGATCTGCAAATCCAACGAATCGTGGTGCGAGGAGTAATCGCATATACCATACCTGTCAGAACAACATGGATGCACGCCGTGAGTGGAGAAATATCACAAAGATGAGAGAAATGTGGGGGAACGGTCGATCCCACCAAGGTAGCCGGACACATGTAGTGTCGAGGAAGCTTGTGTGGGCTGCCGTGCAGATAAGTGGAAGAGGCAATGGTGAGGCCGAAAGTCAGAACAGTTTCGATGCCCAACCGGCATACTCCGAAACTGTAAAAAAGAACTTACTTTCATCGCTTATGCTTTTGTCGAATTAGGGTTCTTTCTGACTGTACAGTTTCGGAGTATGCTGCTAGTCGGGCATCGAAACTGTTTTGACTTTCGGCGTCCCACTCGCCAACCCCCTTCTCCGTCCCCCACCACATTGCCCTCCCCTCCCCGTCTTCTCGCCATGGTTCACGAAGAAGCCTTATGCGAGCCGTACCTCATACCCGCCAAGCACCATTGCTGGATCAAATGCTCCTGGCGAAGATGCGCCCCCGTTATGCGGGCCTCCTAGCCAGGGAAGGCCCTTTGAGGCCTGTTGCTGGGTCCCCACGCTCTGGTCCCTCGACTGCCCATATGGGCAACCCTCAAGTGGCCACCATCGTTTGCCTTGTGCTGATGGTTGATCTGAATCCTGATGCAGACGGTGGAGCGGTCCATACGAGCAGTCAGGTAAGGGGAGTGCCAACGGGGTGTCGAGTAGGGGTAATGGGTCTACGGTCGAGCTCAAGGTTTCTGACTCTACTTTTTTCCTGACTCTATCACCACCACCACCACTCAACGTCGACTTACATTCTCTGGACCGCTGGCACCGCGTGCAGTGCCGACCTAGGCCCAAAGATCAAGTCACTACAGACAGCTAAGTTCACAGTAGTTCTCCTGTGGCTCACCTCTCTTTCTCGGCCTCATCACCGTCACCGCTCAGCTCTATCACCACCACCACTCAACGATTATGCAAGTTGTCTCACATCCTCTGAACCGCTGGCACCACGCAGGACCTGGACCCAAAGATCGAGTCATCGACCTGCAGCTCGCCTCTCTTTCTCGGCCTCGTCACCGTACAGCTCAGCATCACCACCACCTCTCAACGACAATGCATTAGCCCGGCCCTGCTCTTTCCTCCATTCACAGAAATCCTGCAAAAAAAATTGTAGGTTGTTGACTGCCGACTACCACTGACTACTGAATACCAATTATCACAGAATACATTCCCTATGTCTTGCAAACTGATGCTGCACAAAGGCGTGCTCATCAGCTACTGCACCCTCCTCCCATTCCTCCGAACACCCGGGTGAGCCAAACCAAATTTTATATTAACATTTCCCCTCCACTGTTTGTATTTACATCCCCTTTCCTGCGTTCAAACACGCTCGGAGGCATCCATCTCCGTAATTTGTGCAACCACAACGCGCGCGGGGACCTCCCGGGGGAACTGGATCTGCATAGGGATCGCGCGGTCGAACACCTCACCGCGCTCGATGGTTGAGAAGGTGAGACTGGCGGTGAGCCTCAGCTCCGCCCGCCAGCCATTGATCCGCAACTGCGAAGGTAAGATGCTGTTGGAGATGGAGAGAAAACTTACTCACCAATCCCTCTACAGGACTGACGACGAGCTTCACCATCACCCAGTAAAAGGTTACAACGACAGCGCGCAAGACGGTCAAGAGCTGTGAAGGTTGGTAAGTTATCTAAACAAATGGCTATATTACTCACCATTGTTATTTACGACACTGGAAGACGAATGGTAAGAAGAGAAGGATGGATGAGAAGGCGAATGAGGAGGTGCGTGGGTGAGTGGCTAAGTCGACGCACGTGGGAAATATGAGCGCCCGCGTCAGCACACAGTGAGCAAACCGAGCGCCAGCATCCTCTGACTTCACGCGGTCATGACTTCCGCTTTCTTCCTCTTCCTTGCTCTTATTCTCTGTCCACACACTGTCTCCGCTGACGATAAAAGTCCGAATACGGCACAGTAATTGGTATTGGTACGTGTTCCCTACTTCTTTCTCTCTTAACCCAACTCACACCGCTCATAACTTGGGAACAACGCACGTACTCACCTCTCAGTTCAACGTCAATGATGGCTTACCAACACACGTTGCGTGGACATTTCCTGACCACATGCCACTCTATCCTCGTCCCCAAAGTTGAATGCACTTTGCCGCTTCAAAGCTCAAGACTCTGCCGCTTCCTCCCAGTCGACCCTTTCTTTCTCCCGCCCACCGCACCCAGATACTTGCTGTAAAAGGATTGATGATGATGCTCGCAAGTCCGACACTTCTGAGTTCGTGCCGGGGGGTCCCACCCGCCCGTCGCGACCTCGCCTCAGACACAAGAACACTCATTTTCGATCGTGAAGCGCTTCGCGCTTTCAGCCCACTCGCTGGCACTTCGTTTTTCCCGTCTTCGTTTCTCAGCTCACCTTTTTTTCTCGGCCTCATCACCATCACCGCTTAGCTCTATCACCACCACCACTCAACGACGAACCTATGGTGGTCTTAATCTTGAGAAAACTTCTGCAAACTTATCGCTATTTATAAAGGTCGACTATCTTAACTGATACAATCTCGACAAGAGTACGAAATGTAAACAGTTTACACTAATTAAAAATCTAGCCTTTTCAAAGGCTAAATGTGCCTTGAATTCCTTATTCGAGCAACAGACTAAATTTAGCTCAATTAACGAGAGTGGGTTTTCCTGATCAAAGTTTAGAGAGGGAAACGGTGAAGATGGGGGGACCAGTTCCAGTGAGGTGGTGGACAGCTAATGACATAGGGCTGGGTGTATCTGGATCGAATACATGAGTCTCGCAGAAGGCTCTTGTGAACAAGAAACTGTGTGAAATTGCGAAACATATAATGCCAAGTTCATGAAGCTGTTGCATCGACCCATGGGCCATGGTGAAGAAGAGACGTCCTGAGGCTGCCTGGGTTTGTAGAAAACAACTAGAGTTCGGCAAGGAAATTACCTGCTGGTGCCCATGAGCCAATTACGCCCACTTTAATCCAGTACAACTGTAGCAGGTTTTGCCTTGAGGACATTCCTTGATCTCAGCTCAATAGCATACGTCTTTACACATTTTCCTTATCGTGGATGGGTTGCGAAGATCGGTACATGTGAGCTTGTATGAACTTGCCTCACCTGCGTCACGCAGTCTTTCAGCCTGGGTAGAATCTATATACTTAGTAACTAGACTACGGCTTTGCCGTCCGCTTAGCTTTGTCAATGCAATCTGAAACTGCACCCTGAACGTATTAGCCATTTCACCCCATGGCCATTTACACGGGCTCAGCATTGTCTTATCAAAACTAGTCTAGCTCGATTACTTTTCAGAGTCAGCATGACCAATGACCTTTCCGAGTCCGAGTTCCGAGTTCCTCCCACTTTTCTGATACATTCTAGTTCTCCTCAAAACGTGGTCTTTCCTGTCATACGATACCTCACACGAGCTTCCTTGACACTACTCGTGTCTGATTGCCTCAGTAGGATCATCCGCTCCCCCATTTTCCCTCTCGTCGCTTGTGACGCTCGTTCCCATCAAGGCGTAGTCTCTCCCATATAGCGCTATACCCGTACGACGCCTCACAGGAGTTTCCTCGACACTACACGTGTCCGGTTACTGTAACGTCCCGGGTCATAGTAGGTATCTGACCTAACCGATAACCGAGGGGGCGTGATCAAGGGGACACTTACTGTACTATACGGATGGCTGACTGATGGATGATTGACGGATGACTGATAGCTGACTGATAGCTGACTGGTAGCTGACTGAAGACTTACGATACGATGACTGTATACCTGTGGACAATTACCTAGCAGACTAGTAGTAGTGGCGGTCTCGCTGACGAAGGCGGATCGCGCAGATAGGTTATAAGGAAGCTATCGACTGTTGTAGTCGATAGCTTGGATTTCTTGTATCATTCTCGACTTGTTATCTGAAGCCGTGTTCTCTCTCTCTCTCTCTCATCCTTCGGGGTCGCGACTCGTGTATAAACGACAAAGCAAGAACTCTGCCTTCGAGCATTGAGACGATACTCTGCCTTCGCGCTAGAGTCGGGAATTCGCTAAGTCACCGCGTTCATCCCTTAGTCGCCTAAGTCAGGCTCACGTGCTGCCCACACGTAACAGTTACTTTGGTGGGAGCGTCCGTTCCCCCATTCTCTCTCATCCTTGTGATGTTCGTTTCCCTCAGACGTGTTCTCTCCCACCATCTGGACGACTCCTTGAACGAGCTTCCTCGACATTGTACATGTCTGGTTGCCTCAGGGGAAGTGCCCGTTCCTTCCCCTCCTTCATGACGATCGCCTCTGGAGGCCTCACTTAAGTGACTTGACGCTAAAACGCCCTCTGCTCTTCGGGTTCCAGTGTAGCGCTATCAGATAGCATTTAGGTGAGTGTATGTTACAATCAGCCACATGTGTCGCCTACGTTGATCGTTCAGCCTGAACTTTTGTCACAGTGTTCCCCATCATATGGACTATCATTGGGACCATTTTCACATTTTAACTCGTATTCCTTACCCCCGCGCGCTTCTTGGTCTTCTGACCCCTCCCTTATCACCTCTGTACTTCTATCTCGTTCGATACTGTTCCATATGGCGTCATACTCATACTGATACTAGTAGTATTAGTGGCGGTCCTAGTAGCCCAACTACCAGTAGTGGCGCATCCTGATTCGTATATAACTTGTACCTGTAACGAACTAAGACCTTAGGTCTGAGTTCTTGAATCTCATCGACTTCACACTGTCACGCAACCCGGGCTGCATCCAAGTCCAGTCGACTTGTCAGTTCCAACCTTCTTCTCTACAACGATTGGAGATACTTCGTATCAACTCCATTGCTTGTATATTCACTACTCCGCCTAGGGTAATTCCCTACGCTCTCGCATACTGTCGATGCCATATCCAAGACCCTCATCGGGGGAGGTTTGGACGTCACTATGAAGACATCGACACCAGAACCCATCGCATAACTGGTACTCCACACTTGCCACTCAAGTCGAGCCAATACGTCCAGTCGAACATAACAGTGTAGCTGTGACCTTTTCCACTATGATACACGCAATCACTTCGCTGTGACAATCTTATGAGCAAGTGCCTATATATTTAAGTGTCCATTGTGCCTCCCTTTTTCCTGACCTGTCCGGTGATTGTTCTCAGATAAAATACTCCGAATATTATGAAACTTAGCATAATGATAACTCGCTCTTAGATGGTGTTGCGACACGCGCCCTTCCAATAACGGTCCATTTGAACAATCGCCACACAAACAAAGGAGACAGGTGTATTTAGCTTTGAGAAACGACCTAGGTCTTTACTTTCTCCCAGCACCCCCTTTCCCCCGTCTGTCTTCTATTTTCCACCTAGTAGGGCGTTTCACCTGTGCTGCCACTGGTCAAAGTTGTTCGAATCAATCAGGTAAGGCGTACCCCATACTTATTTAACACTATGTATTTAACGCGATGTTTTAGGACTTACGTGAGTGTGGCATTTGGACTTCCCGTTCGACGCGATGTGTATCACACGACTCCCCCCCCCTTCATAAGTGGCATGTATCGGCGCATACCTATTTTCTCAGCTTTCCCTGCACGCTTTACTGTCACCACCCCACAGCAAGCGGCGACAGATGACGTTCACCCCAATGTCGCTACTGCAAGAACTGTTGCTCCCAGACGCAGTGAGGTACTTCCTTTTCTCACAAGCTGTGAAGCATAGATATCTAATAATTGCTTCAGACTTGTTACAACCATGAAGGTGGGAATCACATTGAGAGGAAAATAGTTCCTTTAAGACTGTCACGGAACCTGGTGAGCCTGCGATACTGAGACCCAATCTTTCAATGAGTCTAATTATTATTTGTCAAGTTTATAATGGATGAAACAAGTGACTTCCCACCCCACGTGACTTCGGGGAATATGAACATTCCTTCCGCTCAGACTCTTGCGATTGGTGACTCGTCCTCCTGGCCTTTTCATGTCCATGAGAGGGTATGTCTCAATAACTTTGACATAATGATATTTCTCCGCTGACCTATCCCTCTAGAAGAGGAAGCTTACCAAATATCCAGCTGAGGCTGCTACTTGTCATGAGAAGCGACCAAACCTACACGTGCAGACTGGAGCAAGCAATGAGGTGAGATATATTGTTTATTATTGTAATGGGCTTGACGGATTAATCCATTCTAGTCAACCTTACCCAAACTGATGGAGATCACGGAAGCTGCCGATGCATCGAATGAACTTGCCAAAATAAAAGCCGACCTTTGTTCCACCAAGATCGAGAATGAAGAACTACATGCCCAGGTCCGCGATTTGTGGGCCAGAAACCAACAGATCTTATTCCGCTTGAGTGAACTTCAAGATATGGCCAACTCGGTGAAAGAGTTTACGGATGAGGTACTTTCTGATGATAGTGAATAAGCCATACACGCTTTTACTTGTTTTCTCAAGTCACGGTTTCGCCATAATATTACCTTCTGGTATGATCATAGTGTTAGTTACTGTGGGCCTGGAAATGTGGCCAAGGGGACCGAATATACACATAGCGTCTCAGGCATCTGGCTTTGAGTCAATTAACTGAAATTGAAATTACTACAGTTCGAATTGGAATCGTACCATCAAGGTACCGAGATCATCGAGATGCGCCTTTTCAAGCTTTCAAGCTTCAAGCCTCGTCGCTAATCTGTCGATCTACACCAATACTGAGTACTGAGTTGTAAAAAATTCTCCCACGTACGATTCTACCCCTGTTTCACCTCTTAAATGATTCCTGGAATGATCGGCTTACGTGAATATCTGATAATTATCTGCAAGATCGCTGCTTTCTCTTCAGACGCTTTCAGAGCTGTGCGACCTAAGTAGCTATTTGCCTGACGCATTCACTCAAATCAACTATCTTTCAAAACGTTTTCTTACCATCATTGGTTTTAGGTATTCGATTGGATCTTGTTCAGACAGCTTCGCTCGAAGTGCCTCGGTATGCCACCCAAAGTCAAGCTGTGTCTCTGCAGAAGCCACGGCTGCGCGGATGAAGTTCGCACTTCTCGAGTAACTGGACAGTCTCTCAAGGGCAGATACCTTAGTGATACAGAGTTCTGATCGCATCAACGAGACGAAACTAGCTTTAGGCTCTCCGGTCTGTGTGAACCTCCCCCACTGCGGCAGATGATGTTGTCCGACTCACCTCCCTCCTCTGCGCCTTCATTCTCACACAGACCCTTGCATGCACCCTGGATATCCTCATCGAGCTCAGGTCGCACTTCATTAATGGCAGATGCTGAACCAATGGCTCAAGACTCTCATCAACCGTCTTGCACTCCAGACGCTTCGCTTGCTCATTCACCCCTATCGGCACAGCCAGAGAAACCGCCAGGGGAGCTGGTTCGACCCTCTGCAGATGGACATGCATTCGACTCTGCTGCAACTAAGCAATACCTCGCACAAGGTCCCGTTGAAGGCAATCCCTCTGTGGAGACTCCCACAAGTCAACACAGCTTTCCGCAAGAAGATCACATCATGCGAGCGATAGAAAGCTACCGTTTCGACTTCCAGTCATGGCAGCATATTGATATCTCAAGTAGTGACCTTATATTCGAAGACGCTCCCGCACTCGAGCCCCCATCTCATCTACCGCTTAGGGTAGACGTGCTTTCTAACATGGGGTTTATTGAGTACGAGGAGAGGATTGTAACGTTTCCACTGAACGTTGATCCGACTTGGATCCGATGGGTCTTCCTTGCTTCAACTCTGAGCAAAGCGCACGGCTTCTGAACTCAGGAACGACTTGAACAACTTGTAAAGGGCGAATAACCAATAAGGTCCCCTAATACCGCCTAGCTTGAGGTTCATTCCAAGGTGGCAACGCCTAACACTTAAGTTGGCAACAAGATAGTCACAAAGAACAATGACTCTGCTATAAGACTGTCTGAACTTCCTGAGAAGAGTACAGGTGGATTTCAAGACAACTAAGCTAGCGAACCATAGCGCAACTTGTATAGTATTTATAGTAAGTGTCCATCAAGATATGAAGCCGACACATATGGTATGAGTAAGATCACAAAGGATGACTCACACATCAATAAGCGAATGTCTAATCACATCAGTAAGCGAATGAGTAAGTGAATGTCTAAGCATCACAAAGCATGAGTAAGTGCACGACTAAGCGACACTAAGCAATCAGTAATCACAATGGTAAGCATAAGGGGAAATGTCATCCACAACAGTCAGCCAATAATAATGCATCAATAAGCAATGGCTCGGCGCTAACATAGGCGCTCCTTGGACTAATCCATCTTGAACACATACCCGAAAGGGGATCAAACCCAGCCTGCTGGAGTGCGTCCCAACGGCAGCCACGGCCCGCTGATATCGGCAGCCTCAGGTCGCTGGTCTTACACCACACAATCACTATCCGTCGTCATTGGTCGTCTTCGGGACACAACTGTCTTCCGCCAATTCCATGGCTTCTTCCAACGTCCCTTGAGTTATTAGTTAGGCCAGATACATACTGTGGCCAGGGACAATTCCATCCTTCGCGCCCCCCTGGCTTATTGCTTAGGTCAGATCCCGTGACCTGGGGGTTTTCCACATGACCGTGTCACGTGACCCTCATCTGTCCTGTAATAACCTTCCTGCCAGCATCTGGGGTTCTACCGCGAGTTATCAGGTTACTCATGAGCTGGCGGACTCTGCACGCCTCGTCATAAGCGAGGTAGCTGTCGTATTCTGCCGCTACAAGTGCGCGTACGGCCTCCTCTTCTTCAATGTCCTTTTGATCACGTGCCTCCCAGGTATGCGCCTCTGGGTAATCATGGCAGTTCTTCCAGTGTTCGTGCAGGCATTTGCGCTGTCTCTGGGTTGTGGCAACTTGAGCAGGGTCTGAGCGTAACAAGGATGTTCAAGCTACTGGACAGAATTGAAAATATCAAGGCAGGAGATTACCGGCAATGTGATATAGCAAAGCAGAATATGTGTTCCAGCATCGAGGATGAACTACACCGTCTACGGGGACTGAAGGTGCAGGCTTGGAAGAGTCAAGCGGCGTCAGCTTCCTCCACTTTTCCTGCTCCGCGATTGGGTCCCTTTAGAGAAATCGACACATGTAAGTGATTGTCTGAAAGGCTTTTAGACTCACCTGACAAACATTATAGCCCAATACTTTACGTGGATGCATGACATGAATCCCATCATCATAGCCATATACGTGATAGTGGCTGTGATGCTCATTATCTCAGGCATTTCAGAAAGCACATGCGGTTTCCTCCTGGAAGGATTGTCTCTGGTGGCCGAACTATGCCTGTCTCAAGGAGGCCCACTGACAGAACAGTCGCGTCACCTACTGTGTTCCATTGGCATTGATTCGCGTCATGTCATCAAGGTACTGCGATTAACTCCCAATGCACGCTCCTACGTGTGTTGTCCCAAATGTTTCGCCTGTTACGTGCAGACGTCTGACAACTCCTATCCTGTCACATGCACCCATAAAAAGACTCCTTCAAGCGCAGAATGTGGCCGCCAGCTTCGCAAGTCTTGGAATATTAGAGGCACAGAACACACCATCCCCGTACAACACTTCATATACCATGACTTCAAGGAATGGCTTGGAGAGATGCTGTGCTGTCCCAGGATGGAAGATCTACTCGACCGCGATGTTACCCCAAGCAGAGATGGGGTTATGTGCAATATCTGGGATGGGCCCGAGTTGCATGCACTGTTGGACGCGGATGGCAGGACCTTTATTCATCGCAACGGATCCGAGGGCCACTACATCTTCAGCTTTTGCATGGACGGGTTCAACCCGTTCCAGCTAAAGCAAGCGGGGAAGAAGGCTTCCGTTGTTGCGATGTACATGATATGCTTAAACTTACCTCCAGAAGATCGATACAAGATCAAAAACATGTTTCTAGTTGGAATTATACCTGGGCCCCACGAACCAAGAAAGGAAGAGATCAATCACCTGCTATCACCCCTCGTCGATGACTTACTTGACTCATATAAATATGGCGTTTGGTACTCTCGGACGTGTAATTACAAGAGTGGCCGATATGCTCGAAGCGCACTGGTGCCCATCGTCTGCGATACCCCCGCATCCCGTCAAGCCACTGGTCGTACATCAGCCACATCTACTCACTTCTGCCCATACTGCGACTTACCATTATCCCAAATCAAAAATTTCGACCATACGACATGGGGTCTCAAAAACGATGAGGACCACAGGGCTCGCGCCATCGCATGGTCTCAGGCAAAGTCGGAGGAAGAACGCGATGAACTTACTACACATGGGATTCGGGACTCCGAGTTGTTGCAATTGCCATATTGGAGTCCAACTTGTCATACTACAATTGATTTGATGCATACTTTCTTCCTTATACTTTTCAAGCGCCACTGCGATGACATCTGGGGCATGGACGCTAAGATCAATGATGGGGATGGTAGCGTTGCCGACCCAGTACCCCACACTATGTTAACATCTGTGGACGTGCAGACGGCATTCATTGCCTTACGACGCGAACCAATAGAGAATCTCAATAAATTCAACGCTCAAGTGCTCAAGGTGCTGACTACTAGCCTGGGAATAGATGTAAAAGGAATGACAAAATCTGTCTTCATCAAATTATTGTCGGACTATGTGAGGAAACATAACACTTATCTGATAATCTATTCATACTTTTGACAGCATCTCAATATGGGTTGGTTCGACGAAGATGACAGACTTATCAGCCCTCCTGGGCCTAGGGAAGTCCTTGATATCCATGCCCTGATGTCATCCGAGGGTGGGAACATTACCGTAATGGACTTTCACGTCGCTTTGGCACTCTATGAAACAGCAGATGATGTGGAGGAGTTATGCAACCTTCCACAAAAGTTGCTCTTCAAATTATATGTTCACGTGGACGAAAACCCATCAGGGGACGGCCGCCTAAGCAAAGCAAAGTTACTTAAAAGACTCGAAGATGCGGTATGCATTTACCCACACTCTTTCAGCTTCGTCGTGGCACTGACTCTAAGTAAAGAGGAAAAAAGCAGGGATCGTAGATGCTAAGGGGGAGTTGACAAACCGTGATCCACACCGCTTTGCACAGGCCAAACAAGCCTATTCACAAAGGAAAAAGACCAGAGTCCTTGGCCGCGAGACGCTCTCAGAAGTCTGGAGTGACATGAAGAACACAATACTTCCTGTGTGGTGTTGCCCTGCACCCACACAGATTGGGGACGGTCAACATAGGAAAGTTTCTGCTGATGGGTGGCGTACATTCTGTGCAGTCCATTTGATCGTTACTCTTGGCCGTCTTTGGGGACACCTGCCTCCCAACAGCCGCAAACATAGGCTTTTCGCCAACTTTTGCGATCTTGTGTGTGCGGCCAAAATCGCAACCATGAGATCCATCTCTACCACCAGCGCAATGGAGTTCGAAGATAACATGGTCACCTATCTCCATGGTCTCAATGAGCTCTTCCCTACATACCAGCTAGTGCTGTCTCACCATATTGTACTCCATATGAGGGAGCTCCTATGCCGTTTTGGACCAACTCATGCCTGGCGTTGTTGGGTATTTGAGAGGTACAATCACGTGCTTCAAAATATTCACACGAATGGAAATTTTGGTATGTTCGATGTAGTTACTCGTGGTAGCACATCTGAAGTCGTTCTCATCCAGGCCAGCTAGAAGTCACTTTGTTCGAACGGTTCTGCATGAACCAGAGGCTAAGAGCGATCGTCAATACATTTGGCCTTAGTTCAAACTTACAGTCACTCCTAGCGGTATTCACTCGGCACTTTGGGCAGACCGTTGGAATGGGAACTCTGATGAGTGACATGCACGCTTTAGGAGGCTCCCCCAAAGCCGAGGATGAAGACCACTTTAAGACTGCGGAAAAGCTCGACCGATATATCAGCAGGCTCCTCTTAGCATATGAAGAAACGAAGGTCGTACAAGAAATTAGTGCCTCTGGTGAACGAGTAAGGTCAGCGCAATACCGGAAAAATGGCATTCATTTAGGTGTCAAACACGATAAATTTGGTTGATGGGGAGTCATGTTCAGCCCATTTCATTGCAACAAACGGGATAGCTATGTCGCGGTTGGAGTATCTGATGACTGGCATGCTGGTCGCATTGCTTCGATCTTCTCATATACCCATGACGGTCCTACACCAAATTTGAAGGGCCACACCGAGACATACTTTGTCGTGCAGAAATTCAGAGAACTCACAGAAACAGATGGTATCCATGACCCCTATCGCAAATTTCCCATCGCAGGGCGACTTTACTATGACACAATTGAGAAGGACCCAGAGCTCGTGACCGCGAAAGAAATTCTTTGCCACATCGCATATACCCCGCTTCGAAGCCCTCGGATTGCGCTTCCCTGTATTCATGTCTTGCCCCTTGACTGGGTACGTAAATCTATGAGAAGGAGGGTGCGCATGCTCACTTACGTTTAGGGTTAAATCATTTAATGAGATTGGAATGTGAGGGGAGGGGGGGACAGGATGGGCTTGAGTTGTCGGCACCTTGAGTCCGAAGTAGGGGATCTGAGGGGTAATCAAGATGGGAAGCGAGAGAGCAGTGGCGAATCTCCTACTCAAAACAACTAGACCTCGTGTCGTAGCTGCCAGAGATAGAATGTGTGCGGGGAGGAAATGAAAGCAAGAAAAATCGTGCGAGAAGTTCAGATGTACCAGTGAGCTGCGGTACCAGTGCATTGACTCCAAAGCGATTCTCTAGACAGGAAGTGAGAGAGCAGCGGCGGAACCACCATAAACAACTAGACACTGTGTCGCAGTTGCTATAGATAGAACGTGTGCTAGAAAGCAATTGAATGGATTGAGACAAGGATGCCAGCTGCTGGCAAAAGTTGAAGACGTCTATAGAACTGATCAGCTGATCAGTAGTCAGCTGATGCAGTGAGCCATGGTGACGTGATGACATGTGACATGTGACAAGTCGTACACTTTCCGCCGTCACCGTCATCTTCAGTTCCGTCCAATTGCCTCAGCAGGACCGTCCACTCCTCCCTTTGGCATGTGAAGCTCTTTTCCCTCAAGACCTAGTCTTTCACACTATCCGTACGGGGCCCCACATGAGCTTCCTTGACACTACACGTGTCTGGTTGCTTCAGTGGGAGTGATCATTCCCCCACCTTCCCTTCATCTTAGCTCCCTCAAGACGTGGTCTCCCTCTATCCGTGCGGCGCCCCCACAAGTTTATTTGAAACTATGCGTGTCTGGTTGTCTAGGTGGGGCCATCCGTTCCCTCACCTCCCTTCTGCATTTGTGACGCTCGTTCCTCTCCAGAAATGGCCACCCCCTCCGACTTCTTTTAAGTCTCACTTCAAGCTTATTAAGAACGCCAGAAGTATGATTTCGGTTCTAGGGTCATACTGTCAGACAGTGCGTGTCCATGTTGTTCTGACAGGTATGGTATATGCAATTACTCCTCGCACCACGATTCGTTGGATTTGCAGATCTTCAGGCTGGAAATTGTGGCTTCATTGAAGCTCTACACCGGATGAATTCATGCATTCAGGTGAATACTCCCATCGCTAGCGTTGATTTTGTGTAGTAATGTATGATCAGCCGTGACTATATTGTGACTTAGTGACCACGCCAGAGTCTCCCCTGCCCCTGCCTCTCAGCTGCCACTGGAACTGCCACCTCCACTCTACTTCCGCTTGCTATCTCCACTTCCCAGCTTGCTGGTTGCTTTCATTTACTGCCTCACTCGTATGCTGTACCTGTGCCCAAGCCGTGCCCACCAAGCACCAGTGCTGGACCGAATGCCCCCGGCGAAGATGTGCCCCCATTATGTGGGTCTCTTATAGCCGGGGAAGGCCCTTTGAGGCCTGTTGCTGGGCCCCCATGCACTGGTCCCTCGACTGCCCGTAAGGGCAGCCCTCAGGTGGCCACCATCGTTTGCCTAGTGCCAATGGGAGATCCAAGCCTCCTGCAGCCGGTGGAGCAGTCCATACGAGCAGGCAGGTAAGGGGAGTGCCGACAGGGTGTCGGGTAGGGGCAGCAGCCTACGGTCCCACTCAAGGTCCACTTATGCGTGTTGCAGTGCAGTGCAATTGTTTTTTCCTCACCACCCAGCCAGCCATCTGTTCAGGTGAGTACTTCCATCGCTAGCGTTGATTTTGCGTAGTAATGACGTATGATATATGATCAACCGTGACTATACTGTGACTTAGTGACCACGCCAGAGTCCTCCGACTTGGATACTACATGCAACATATTCGCTTTCTCCCTCTATCCATACGCCGCCCCTCACGAGCCCCCTTGACACTACCTTTGGGTTACCTCGGCGGGTGCGTCCATCTCCCCACCTTCCTCCTTTCGACTCAGGTTCATCTCAACGCGTGGTCATCCTGGAACCTCTATCCGTACGACACCATTACGAGCTTTCCCGATACTACCACCGTGCTGCCTCGATGCCAGGTGCGTCCATTTCCCATCCCCCTTTTCTCGCCCTCTTGACAATTATTCCTCTCAGCACATGGCGCTCCCTCTATCCGCACGCCGGCCTCACGAGCCTCCTCAACACTACGTTCGGGCTGCCTCGGTGAGTGAGTCTGTCTCCCTACTTTCCTCCTTTTGACTCTGATTCCTCTAACGTGTGGTCGTCCTGGAACCTCTATCCGTACGACACCATCATGAGCTTTCCCGATACTGCCCGCCTCTTGCCTCTGCCAGGTGTGTCTGTTCTCCCACCTCCTTCTCGCCTTGATCCTCTCACGGCGTGATCTTCTATCTGTACGCTGCCCCTCACAAGCCTCCTTGACACTACCATCGGGTTGCCTCGGGGAGAAACGGTGGTTTCCTGAACTCTCTCCCGCCTTTGTGATGCTTCTCAAGACACAGTTGTCCCCTCTATCCGTACGCTGGTCCTCACAATCTTCATTTGTGGAGTTGCCTCTGGGTATGTCCGACTCTTCCCCCTCCCTCTTACTTTGTTGTTTGTTCCTCTCAAGACTTGGTCATCCTTCCACGAGCTTCCTCGACACTACCGTCCGGTCGCCTTGGGGAGTGATGGTTCCCTCACCTCCCTCCCTCCTTTGTACTGCCCGATCGCTTGACACCTGCGCTCAGTCTACGATACCACCAACACACCAATTCGGCAAGCATCGGTGTGCATGATCAGGTCGACGTTCTCACACGCTCAGACTCGGACTCTCAGACACTGACGCTTGGACTCTAGGTCACTTGGACGTTCGGATGCTCGGACTCAGATAGTCGGACTCTCGACCGCTCAGATGCTCGGGTGCTCAGACTGAACACTTGGAGTCTCTGATGCTTGGACTCTAGGTTGCTCGGACGCTAGGACACTCGGATGTTAGGACACTCAGACGCTTGGATGCTCGAACGCTTGAACACTTGGATGTTTGGACGCTCGGACGCTCGGGCACTCAGGCACTCAGATGCTTGGATGCTTGGACGCTCGGACACTCGGATGCTCGGACTCGGACACTCGGACTCTCAAACGCTCAGATGCTCGGGTGCTCAGGCTTGGACTGTCGGATGCTTCGACACTTGGACTCTAGGAGACTCAGATGCTCGAATGCTCAGACTCAGATGCTCGAATGCTCAGTCGCTCAGACGGTCGGATGGTCAGATGGTCAAACTTGACGCTTGGACTCTTGGATGCTCAGGCTCGGACACTTGGATGTTTGGACGCTTGGACGCTTGGATGCTCGGACGCTCGGATGATCAGATGGTCAGACTCGGACGCTTGGACTCTTGGATGCTCGGACGCTCGGACTCGGATGCTCGGACTCTCGAACGCTTGAAAGTTTGGACTCTTGGACGCTCGGGCACTTGGATGCTTGGACTCTCAAACGCTCAGATGCTCAGGTGCTCAGGTTTGGACTGTCGGATGCTTCGACGCTTGGACTCTAGGAGGCTCAGATGCTCGGGTGTTCAGACTTGGATGCTCAGACGCTTGGACTTTTGGACGCTTGGAAGCTCGGAAGCTCGGGTGCTCAGAGTCTCGAATGCCCAGATTCTCGGGTGCTCAGACTCTGGCACTCGGATGCTCTGATGCTTGGACTCTAGGTCGCTCGGACACTCGGACACTCAGACGCTCAGACACCACATAATGATCAGCCATCAATACCATCATTCATGGGTCAGCCGATGAGCAAATTCTTTCACCACTCATGGGCCAACCGACATCGGCCGAAATCAGAGATTCTCACCATTTTCATGGGCCAGCCGACGTCGGCTCGGAGTTGCTCGGAGTTGCATTCATATGGAGTGAGACCTGGAGGAAACAGTCCTTAATGGTTACCTATCATGTAACTATACTAGGTATATGTGCATAGAATACTTCCTTATCTTGAACCAGGGGCAGAGACCTGTTCCACACTCTTGAACTGTACATACACTCATTCCACTCCTTTCAATGCTCCAGAACTGAGTTCCATGAGTTGGTATTCAGCCTTTCATGTTTGGGAGGCTTGTTCTGGAAGACTTGTTCCGGAGCAATCCATCTGGAGCAATATTTCTGGAAGAAGTGTTCCAAAGCAATCATTCCAGACAATGTCTCCGGAGCAAATGCTCCAGAACAATCTTTCCGGAGCAAATGTTCTGCACTAATACCTCCGGAGTAATTGTTCTGGAGGAATTTCTCCAGAGAAATTGTTCCGGATCAATTTCTCTGGAGCAATAGTTCTGTACTAATTCCTCAGGAGCAATTGCTCTGGAATAATTGCTCTGGAATAATTGCTCTGGAATAATTACTCTGGACCATTTGTTCCAGAGAAATTGGTCCAAAGCTATCATTCTGGAGCAGTCGTCCTGGACGAAACATCCCATAAGAAGATGTATTGAAAGACATTTTCAGATGGCTTGTGCTGGAATGTTCTTCCGGAGCACCTGGTCTAGCACAGACCTTAGGGAAGACTTCTTAAGGCTCATATATGCCACAAATGCTATCATATCCTGGATGTGAGCATAGGATGGGCCACTGCTCTGGAGTTGCATATGGACATCTTGTAGGCCTGGAGTTGTGTATTGAGTTATTCAATGTTTCTCAGATGAGCATAGGATATTCTAAGACTCATTTAACACAGTTCTGGCCAGGAGCCTGTGTCTTGGGGCTGCTATTGAACACTCTTCTTAGCCAGAACAATGTCTGAGAGACTTCTCCGGTTTATAACTACTGTGAAGAGATTCACAACATCTATGGTACACCTAGAATATAACCTAAACATGTTTCAATGATGACAAAGTAATTGGGGCCAGTGTCTTCTTTGAACTCTGAGAGAGCTCTTCCCATGAATGAGCTTGATATGAGGCATATGCAGCATGCCCAGGAAGTCGATCCTGAACTGCCCATTTCCTCAGAGCCTTCCAGAACTCCGCCTTAGCATGGAAGTAGGCAGGAACCCATAAAGCCTCATTATGAATGCTGTCCTGCTCCTCCTTCCACCTCTCAAACTGTGCCTTGGCACGGAGCCAATGAACACGATTGACTATTTGAGCAATGAGGATTGATCATAATCCTAGAATATGTGGTCACTTACAGTCATCCATCCATGTTCCATCCTTTTTAGCAGAGATCCCAAAGCTCCAGATCCATGGAAGCTGTTGATTTCGCTGTCCACGCTTCTCCGCCCCAAGTATAATGGTATTGACCTGGAGGTCGGTAAGCTGGAGAGGTGGGAGTTGTTTAGACTTCGCAGAGGGATCCTGAATGTTATTGTAGGCATCCCTTGCCATGCTGTAATTCCGGGCATGGTCATGTACAGTTGCATCAACACCATGGACCGCTGTCCAGGCCCTGGTCTTGGTCTTCTGTGTTCGAGCATGTCTCACCTGGGTCCGGAAGAGAGCTGACTTGAACCCCAGTGCCAACCGGAGTTTGTGAATGGAGTCCATTGCTTGGGAATGACGTAGCTTGGATTCTTTGATTGCCAGGGACCTGTGACCATGTTTAAGACACCAGTCCCATCCAAGTGATGATGGGAGGCGAATTTGAATGTCTTCAGCATTGTGTCCAGATTGACCGGAGTGGTGGGATCCATGATGGTGGCCAGAGGGGGGTGCATTGGATTGCCCAGGAACTCCGGAGTCATCTATATCATCTGCATGGTCATATTCAGAATAATCACCCAAAGGTGACATTGGAATATCTTCTGAGAGTTCATCATTGAAGAGAAATGCATCAGCTTGATGCTCAAATGTATCTATGAGTTTTTGCAATCAGGTCCGCTTGTTCTCAAGGATCTGTTCATCTTCAATTGTGAACTGGGCCCTTCACTCCGGAGTTGGTATCTGATGGCCAGTCTATGCATAGTATTAGTATGTGAATTTACAGGATGTGGTCTGAAACGCATACTGCATTTCCTGAATCTTGATGCCACAGGAGATCCAGGATGTCTGTCCCCGCATTGAGGAGTCCCCAATCTCTTCACCCATGAGCTCCTGTTGGATGGTAGCACGAGATGGAGCTTTAACTGGGCATCAGGTAGGACCAGGACATTCTGAATGAATATTCACACCTTTCTCCTTGACTGTATCATATATATCCATGGAAGATGGGGATGCTTGCCTGTTGGCTTGAGCATCCTTGTCTTCCTTGAGCCATATCTCAGTCTTCTCCCCAAAGTGGTCACTGAGTGACTTGTATGCCTGAGCACTAGCATCAAGCCAGTCTCCAAGTGGCGGAATCGCTTAAGCAGAGAGGGAACTGTCATATTCAACTGTCAGACTCAATGAATGTATGGAATGAGTGATGCACACCATCCGGACCAGCTTCTTCCAGTTGGAATGATTAATGTGTGCATCCAGGACTTCCTGCCTGTGCACCAGAGACATTCCACGGAGGCTGCGAGAGATGTTGTTCAATGGAGCCCACAAGGTCTCTATTATTTCACCATCAACCTGCTTTGCTCCTGGAATGTAACTTGGGGAAAAGCGTGGTAGGCAGGAATCTTGGTGGCCATGGATGTGGAAGAGCCCAATTCCTGTCCGGAGTTCCAGGGAGCTTGGAAGAGTGAGTTCTGGACTATTCTCCACCCTCTTCCTGAAGTGCACACTGTATTGGCACATGATGTCATACATGACCAGTGCAACTGGAATGTCTTCCATGTTGTATGAAAGTGCCCTGCAATGCTGTAGTCCATATTGATTTGCCTGAAAGTGGAACTATGTAAACTGTGGGAATGATGTTCAAAAGGAACAACACACACCTTTCTCCCTTCTGGAAATCTACCACTGATGTTGGAACAAAGAATCCATGGCAGCATGCTGCCGCACCAATC